>JANPWN010000427.1:0-12581 GCA_027406425.1 Blastocystis sp. subtype 8
TGGACGTATTGAGCCTTAAGGATGTTATTCTGTCAATGGTATGTCGATTTGAAGTAGTTTGTTGGATTCGTGGATGATATTTGTGTGTTTGTTACAATTATGTGTCATTCTGTATTATTGGCCAATAGAATTGCATGTTTCACGTGGAACAAATAAAGCAGTAATCCTTTCTACCACATGAGCCCAGAGAAGGTCTCGCCTATTCTGTGTCAACGAAAGCGAACACTCTTGGAAATCGAGACAAGTCTGAATGATCCTCAACCACCAATTGAAAAGGTTTGATTTGGATAGAAAATTGACGAAGTAGAATAGCATTCTAAATGCAGGATGTAGTGTTATTAGTATTGTTGCTGATGATATCATAGACTATCGAAAATATGATTCGCGAAGTACAGAAGGAGGCAAGAGAGTATAGTAATTGTTTCTAGTTGATTTCTAGCACACCAGACACAATCGACTATTCGTTTGAAGCGATTCAGCAGACACTTGAAGATCATTCACGTAGATTAAGTGATTGTGAATCCTCTCAACAGCAGCTGCAGCAACAATTCTCCGATCTCAGTCGACTTGTGAATTCCTCCCTTTTATCTGGATTCTCTCATTCATCTAAGGATCCAGCATCTGGAATTAGTATAGTACATGACGATGTTTCGATGACAGTTGAACAGGCTCAAGATTCACTTACAATGATGAATGACGACACTCCGTTGATTCCACCTCTAGTATCAGATTCGAATCTTCCACCACTGAAACATATTCCAGTGGAACAAGGTCATTTGGATCAGTGGGATGATATGCTCGTTGATGATTTGATTACTGAGGTTTTGCTGAGTCTTCGTCAGTGGATTCGAGAACGACAACAAATGTTGATTCTGAAACGACAATTATTATTAAAGGAGTATGGATTGGATCCAAAAGTGATATCATGGTATGAGCAAGAAATCAAGGAATTGGAAGTAGGAGATAAAATAAAAATCAATTATAGACCTATTATAAGGAACAAGTGAATTGCATGCAAAGGGATCTACGTGATATTCGTGCACTTGTAAGACATAAAACTGAATCTAAGCTCATTGAAGAACGTGTTCAGACAATTCCAGATTCAAAAGTAACTATGATGAGGAATAATAACTATCAGAGGCAAAGTCCCATTCAAATGACGAGTACACCGGAATCAGAAATTGTTCAAATTTCGAATCCTGAGAGCAATAAGAGTAAAGAAGAGCTCGTTCAGGAAGAGGAATCAGCAAATCTTGGCATCTACAATTTCCTTATCAATAATATGGACGCAATTATCGACAAATTAGGTATAGTACCTTAAGGACCCTCAAACTCAGGTGATAAAGTACTCAATAGATCCAATCCCCTAACAAATGACATTGAAAAGATCCTTGTCGATACAATACCTTCAGAAAGTCTTCGGTGGATAACATCCCAGCTACTTGCTGATTTGATTCAAACTACAAATGTATCACAGAAGACCAGTACATTATAACTAGAATGACACCTTCATCCTTCTCGATGGAAAACGAACGTTCAGTATCTCAAAACTAAAGGTATTGCCAGAATCTTCTGAATCACCCATAGCATTCTCTTCTTTTATCTCTAATGAAAATAAAAAGCGAATATACAAAAAAGGAGACACCATATCCTATAGTTTGTGCACGTACACTGGCTAGATCTCAGTTTACAGAATATGCTCGGCAACTACAAGTTACAATGGATGCCTTCCTAGATGGGATTACAGAGGATATTATAGTTGATCTAGTGGGAAATGAGGTTTGATCCCCATGTTTGTTAGGATCCCAATTACCGCAATCCGCACATCTAAATAAACATTGAGTCTATGGGTACCTTTTTCACAGCAGAAGATCCATCTGCTGCATCCGGACTCATTTTGGTCGGTATTACGTTAATTCTTGTTGCAGTTTGTACATATGCTTTGCTAAGATACTATCGGGAGAAGTCTGTTCCATGGAAGTACTCTGCTGTAATTTATATTTCATGGTAATCTTTTTGTACTTAGTGTCAATTAGGTTCCTTGGTTTTATCGGGATTATTCTCTATCCTATCGATATTGGATACTCAATTGAAGACAAGGTTGCGAATTCAAAGTTGAAAGTTCTTTGGGATATTGTCTATTGGGTTACCTTCTTCCTTTCGTGGGTCATTATCCCCATATTGATGGAGTACTGGGCCTCTGGAGAGTTTAAGAGCATGTATAGTGTGTTCTTAGTATGTCATATAGCTATCGACTAAAAGAATCTCTCTGGGTGAACGCTCGATTCTATATTATTGTGGGTGTTGTTGGAGGTGTTGGAGGTTTCCTCTTTGCTCGTATTAGTGATCTGTCATGCTGAGGTGTTTTTGTAATAGTTAGATCTCTCAAAAACTTACAAGCATTGGTGATTGGACTTTCAAACTCCTATGGTTTGTGCTTTGTAGTTCTGCTTCTGGGTCCAGGTATTGTCGAGCTTCCCGTGAGG
The DNA here is from genome assembly GCA_027406425.1 of Blastocystis sp. subtype 8. Taxonomy (NCBI): domain Eukaryota; class Bigyra; order Opalinata; family Blastocystidae; genus Blastocystis; species Blastocystis sp. subtype 8. Next base: position 2,487 of record JANPWN010000427.1, read on the forward strand.
TAGTAGTCATAAATCCTTTTTATTCTAGTTTATGGAAGAGTCGTGATTTAAATCTACTATTAGATACACTCTATGAGAAGTAGGAGTAAAAGGTTGGAATAATCTCAGAGCTCGTCAACTTGATGAGAACGTAACAAACTACCAGTGCGAGGTGGCTTCGATTCATAGTAACTTGAAAGAAGTTCAACGCATTCTCCAATCCGCAAAGAAATCACCTCGAATTCTGTCACTTATGGATGATGTTTGAAACTATGGAATGAGGTCACTAAATAGATGATTCACAGCATGCCATCAAGTGACCTCATTGATTATGAGCGTTACAGTGCCGTAATCGACAAATCTGATTGGATCCAAGTAGATTTGTTAAAATGTGTGGAAATGACAGACAAACAAGTTCTGAAGATGCTGTCTAAGGTGAGGATGAAGATAAAAGCTAAGGGATAGTTGAATTCGAAGTTGAAGAAGAAGTGTCTTCGTTATGAGCGAAAGATGTGCCAATACAATGAATGTGTTGATGATATTCTAAGCACACTTACTATTCTTGGTCAGCCTCTTATTGTATAGTTACCACAATTCTTAATCATCAATAGGATCCAACCACTGGACAGTCTGTTTCCTATTCAGCCGAGACCCCTTCATGTATTCAACGCTTATGGAATCGGATTCGCTCTCCGATTTTGTTACTATTAGCACTTCTGGCAGGATTTATGTCTATTTGTACAGCACTCACCGAGATTACCACAGTCATCTTCAACATTAATCATAAGCAGTTGAGTATTTTTGGTCTAGCCCTCAAATATGCTGGAGCAAATCGCTATGTTCGCACATTGGTTGTCGGTATTCCACTTTTGTACGATTCTGTTCATTTTGTGATTCACAGATATTTATTTGTTTGTTTCTTCCGTTCTCTGTTCCTGCTGAAGATTCCGGGTGTTGAGTGTTATCATCTGTATAAACGACATACTGATGTGTATGCTCTTTCCTTCAATGCTACTTATCTCTGCAGATTACAGTTCTCTTTGTGTTATCATTATTTCATGCTTCTTCAAATGCCTCCTGCTGCTTATCAGTCCATTTCACTATCAGCTATTCTCGGGCAAATGCAAACAGTCAAATTTCTTGGCAAGGAATTCAATTTCTATATGCCAGCTATTCTTGTGTTGATTTCTCTATTCACGCTGTATCGGATGTTACGAACGATCACAAAGAAAAAGGCTCCTGGTCTTCTAGAAGCCAGTGATATGGTCACTTGTAAGAAAATGGTGGTCACCACGGTGATGAGAAGACAACGTATGATACGTGAACAAGAGATCTCGTCTACTGGTTACTCATATAAGAGTCCGTCTGTTGCTACTCATGACTTCTCTCCAATACCTTGATGTTTGCTTGTGTCATATATTCATCAGTGTTTGTTATTCCTATCCGAGCTGCTTATAGAATGTGTAGCAAACGTATCAGTCCACTTTCAGATTGAATACAGCCCTATCCAAAGAATTCCAGGAACAGTCCATATTTCGGCAAATCGATGAAAACAGCAAAATACTCCATCTTAAGTAGGATTTGAAAAATGTAGGATTGTCATCAATCGATCAAGAATAGAATAATGAGTGATTATCGATTTGATCCACTCCAACAAACAATGAGTTATGGTGGTTATGGTATTCTTTTTGGAATTATGAATTAATCTTGAAGAAAGTTATGGAACGATGAATAGTGTTCGAGTTGGATTGGGTAACTTGATTTGATATTTGTTTTATTGATTTAGAGAACCGTCCAAATTCTATTGGGATGAATGGTGAGTAAAGAGGAACGGATGTTGATGGAATAGGTCTTTCTCAGAATAGAATAATGGGAAGCCGTGTCCCATCTATGCACGATTATTGTAATAGAGTGATCTTCTATTTGATGATTGTAGATCGGGGCAGTCATTATGATCAGAATTCATATATGAATGGTATGAAATGGATTTTATTGATGATATCTAGATTACAGCGGTCTCTTGAATAAGACCCCAGTAAGAACTAGTATTCTACCACCAGTGTATAGGAATTCGGCCCTATGAACATGCAGTCAGCGATGGGAGTGAATAAATCGATACCCATGTTATCATCTTCAAGGAGTATACATGGTTATCCTCAAATGAGTTTATTTGTATTTTTTCCACTTATTGCTAGTGTCTTTACGTGCTCCAGGAATGGAATTGGGAGAGATTCCCGATCCTTCAAACAAGACCCCATTGTGGTTTCGCTTCGTTTTTCTTATATGTAGTTCATCGAATGACCCATCAGCAACCACTACTCCTCGTTTTCTTACTCCGATGCAACAAACAAAGCAAGAAAGCAAGCTACAACCACGACCAAGTGTTGTATTTTATACAGATGAAGATTTGGGATACAATAGTGAATCTTCAGATTACTGTCTGAAGATCCCTCCTGTGCTTGCTCATAGTTTGATGAATGATGAGTGGAGAAATTATTGTCTTCCAGATCGCTATATGATTCGTCGCCCTCCTCTAACAGTAGCACAAATGAAGACTTTTAGTGTAAGTGTGAGTAGAAAGGCTAAATTGTAGACAAATCTGTTGTTGTGTCTATTTTATACACAGACAAGAGATTGTCTACAAGTACGAAATGCAGGGAGAATTGAAGTGTAGTTGGTTGCTGCGCAAGAACTTTATAGTCGTGATCTGGTTTATCACAAAGTGAAAAAGACATGGTATAAACGCGAGAAAGGAATTACAAACTATGCTTATATAAGTGTGAAAGAAGAATTCTCTACAGTTTCATGGTCATTTGTACAGTGTAATGAAACCATAAAGAGTACAGATCTACTCTCGGCTGCAGAGCTAAATGAGTATGTGAAAATGCTCAATCAGTGTATTGTTTGTCTACAAACATATTTTATGATTGCAGCAAGGAGTCAATATACTCATATTCCTCTTTTGTCAAACATCCATTATGGGAACAATGAATTGCCATTACATGGAATGTTTCTAGTGATAAGGAAAGAAAAAGAGAAAAACCTGGAATGATAGAATTGGCCTGCTGACAGAAATCTTGGATAGTTAGCAGCTACAAATGAAGGAATAAACAGAAAAAGACTGTTTTCTGGATTTGAAGTAAATCCGGATCTTCATTCTCGAATTTGAACTCCGGCTCCTCAAAAATGCTAATTCTATAATCAAACCATTCACCATCAACAACACTTTGTCAATCGAATAATGAGACGAATGAAGATTGACAACACGTCTTCTCCACGTCTATTGATAAGTTGCTCTATACACAGATACAGTAGTAAACATAACCAAAAAGTCTTCGTTCGACTCTTCACCATTCAGATCGGGTGATACAATGTCGATGAAAGGGAAACCAAGAATCTCCATCTGAAGAGAAAGAAGAAGCAGTTTGCGCGAATTGCTGATTACCTTGCTAGTAAAAACAGAAGTACTCGACATGGAAGTACACAACTCCCAAACCTCTTCAAATGTTGTTAATTCTTTCTTTAAGCAACTTTGAATCGACTTAATGCATTCTCGATACTCTTCTCTCAACAATGTTTCCAATTTCTTTGTTTTAGGATCCTGTTGATAAAAACGACAAGTTAAACCAAAAATAAGTGAAGCTGGGAACACGACAATCTCATCACAAGGATCATACAAAACTAAAGAAGGTTTATTAATATCCACTTTCTCAGCTACTTCCATAGGCCATCGTCGGCACACCCTCACAAGGAATGGAAGGGGTTTTGCTAATGTCGAAACCTAGTATCAATCTTACGAACAAACTGTTCAACGAGTGCATTCATGTCAGAGAAATTCCGATCATAGATTCGGAATGGTTCTGAAGTCGATGTTACCAATCCCACAACATAACCGCCAATTGAAGTACCATGAATCACAGCAAAATGAAGTCTGTACTCTGTACAAAGCATTTGGAGAATCGTTTCTGCATCTCTTGGAATCATCTCCATCAATATCACTCACTTCACAGTATTCTCCGGTGTCACAGTCCCTGAAGTGTCTCCAGAACCGCGGTAATTATAAACAGCGACGTGATATCCTCGCGATGTATAAAACTGGACCGAAGCATCACTAATATAACTGACTTCAGAAATACCTAACTCGTAATCGTGTCTTGGGCCTACATGCATTCGGAGACGCTAAAAGGATTAATTGATCACTGTTCTCTGTATGTTGGGTTGGAAAGAAGAGAATCGATGTCAAGTGGCCGCCATCCGGTGCTACAAAATGATGAACTTTCGCATTGTTTTGATGTAACTATGTAAATAAAGCAGCAGAATTAATGGAATACCAATTTTCGTTGAAGCATCGGGAAGGTCACAAAAAAGTGATTAGATGGTGAGATAAAATACCAGATATTCTTCCACAGTTTCGGATGACGTAAGAAGGATATCAGATTATTAAATGGAGGAGAGACGTACACTAAGGTATCTACCTATAGAGAACAACCTATCAGTAATACTACAGTTTCTTCGACATGTTGAATACATACTTCAATATGAGACAGTTGGGATTCAGTGGAATACTTAGTACAAGCATCTAGAAGATTGTTGATGGCTTCTAACAGAGGTAGCTCAAGGAACAAAAGAGCAAATCAGTCCGTACTTGATACTGGAAGGTCATTTCCCAAGATGAAACGAATATCATTTAAAAGTTGTCTTCCCAGCTCAATAGAACTAACTGCATTAGACTGATCGTTTCGAAGGCGATGAACGCCTGTAGTGATCTAGAGTGAACTTCAGGAAGTGAAAGTACAAGACTTAATGCACGAAATATAGAACGACGAAGCCAGTTTGTCTCATCACGAAGACAATTACGATTGAACTACTGATGAAGTATTCATTGCATCAAAACAATTCTATTAGTAGAAATGTACATGATATTCCGACTTAACCAACGAACACCGACATATACACCAACTGCAATCTGAGCAATCCAAAGGCTCCAATGAACTTTTCTAATCATAAAAACAATTGCTAGTCTACAAATAACAAAGAAAAGTACAGAAAAACAAGATGCAAATGAAAACGAATGAAAATGGCAAGAATACTCGATAAAACAATTGAATAAGTTCCTAGGATTAAGAGCAAGCAAAAAGTCTACAAATACAGAAATGTGCGTTGTTCTCTTCGAATCACTTAATGACGACATTCAGTAGATATAGTAGAGTCGAATGGGCGACAGAAAGACAGCTTCCGTCAATCTACAAAAAAGACTCTGACCAGTAAGAGCAATTGTTCATATCACTTAGTTAGCTGAAGCAGCTAATCACAACTCTCACTCTTTAAACTTTGTATACAGTATTCTTGTACCCAAGTTATCCCAAAATGCTTATTTATATCTCATTTAAAGAAGTGTTAGCGAAGAAAATGCATAATATAAGGGGGTAAATAAAATAGCTGTAATATTCTCTGCATATCAATTTAAAACCATACCCCAAGGGTTCATTCGGTCTTATCATAAAGTCCTTAATAGAAGAGGTATTAAGTCGATTCTTAACGATGCCTGCTGTCACTAAGAGTTCTGTAGGTATAGTGACTATCAAATATGTGTTATGGTCGGAGAATGTCCTAATCGTATTTTAGAAGAAGAATAACGATTCTATTAACAACAAGCTTCAGCTTGTTGCTAGAAGCGGAAAGTTCCAACTTGGATACAAGTCCGTCCTGAAGTGTGTCCGCAGTGGAAAGGGTAGACAAATCAAGCTGTATTAAATTTATAGCTAAGCTCATTCTCGTTGCTAACAACTGCTCTCCTCTGAGAAAGTCCGAACTTGAGTACTACGCCATGCTCTCCAAGACCACCGTCCATCACTATCAGGGAAGCTGCTTGGATCTTGGTACTGCTTGTGGAAAGTACTTTGGAGTATCTGCTGTGACTGTCACTGATGCTGGTGACTCTGATATTCTCCGTGCCTTTGAAAACTAAGAACGAATGAAAATGCCTCTTTCATTAAGATAGTTTGTTCAACAAATATTACTACTCTAAAAGTGCAGCATCCTCCTGTAACTTTTTGTCCTTTTGAATCTCTAACTTTTTCATGACGCGCCAATAGTCCCTAACTTTCCTTTGCAGCTGTCCAAGTGATAACTGATTCGAGTTTAACTTTTTATCGTAAAACATAGCCTCATAATCGTCTCCATACTTATCAATAAGCCTCTTCATATAGCTTCGATCAAGAAGATTCATTTTTACAGGCTCACGTTTGACATCATGGAGAGAGACGAGTTCTATTAATTAATTGTTGAAGTCAGTTTTCACTTATATCGGAAGGCTTGCTCTTCGGAGTTTTTCCCAAGTCTTTTATGTTCGTAACAAATCCTAGACGACTATAGTTTTCATTAACTGTTTTCTTAGTATCCCATGCATCCTGTGTATAAGCAGTATATTTAGCACCGTACTTGCAACACCTGATGGCCCAATGGAGTTTTTCGGTATACCTCTGGGACCTTTTTCTTAAGAGTCACCTTAGGTCCCTTTTTCTTTAGATTCCTTCTCTTGTATGGCATTAGAATGAAAATACTGAATACACACCAGTAAGCTAATTCGACCAAAAAACCGTTATTGCGTCTCGAAGGAAATCTGTAGATTAGATGGGAGCTGCTGAATCGGTAACAGAAACTAATGGCGAGCCTCCTCAGTGTATGTTCAAATTGGGAACTTGATCATTAGCATTAGTGGATTCAGTCACGGGTCGAGGTTTATCCAAATTCGATTCATCTATAGCACCAGTATTTCCAGCTGTATAGTGGAACTGAGTATGTTTAGAACTAGTACACTCCGAAAACCCTATACAAAGTGGAATGTCCTGTCTTTATTCGACAAAAATCGATACATCTAAAAGAATCCAAAGATCATCCTAATCAGTATGCCATTACTTTTGAGGGAACATGTAAACGGCCCTGTGATATTCGAGTGTAGGCGTTTATATCTCTTATAATATAGGTACACGTTTGCAAAGGAGATTGTTGGAGAGAATGAGTTTACAACTAGAATTGAATTGCTTCCTTTTTCTGAGGAGAAAATACGTAAAGATCCTCCTGTAGTTCATATGGATGTTGTAGATGACGAGAATGAGATCTGATGGATAGTGTGACGGATTTATATTTGATGGATGGAAATACAACTGTGGAATAATTAGTAAAGAACAGATTCAACAACAGAAGATTGATCTGACTCATTCCTGGTCGATCATCATTCGTAAGAGTTGGTCATTATGCTAATTGAATAGGAATGACAGTAGATTCTCCTCCAGCAAACATGGTAACGGATCTATTGTCTTTCCTTGTTGTTCGAGTTGTTGGACCTGAGGCCCACGTCAAATTAATTACACAAAAGAGTTTGGTCCAAAACCGTGGGTATTTCATTTCGGATATGTATGGATTGGATGAAATGACGAATGGAAATGAAGAAGAGAAAGAGTGTGTAGTTTGTATGACAAATCAGCGCGATACCTGTGTGTTACCTTGTCGACATGTGTGTTGTTGCGCCGAATGCGCGAATACTCTTCGATTACAGTCAGATAAGTGTCCTGTGTGCCGAAAACCAATGACAGAATTGGTGTATCTATCCGTGAATCCACAATATCTCAATGGGAAGGTAGATGAGGAAGGAAAGACAAATATTGAAATGCAGTCTATGTAATATGTTTGTAACCAAGGAACGAATTGAAAGGAATCGAATAAGAATTCAATATAACAACAAACAATTCAACCACGTCGTCTCCATATCATAATCCCACCTACAATCACTCCAATGATCATAGCCACTGTACCCATCTTCCATAATGTGGTACTCATCGTCCTTTCACCCGACTTCTTTAGTAAACATATATCTCTACTCCTCATCACACCAATTGTCAGCTACGGAAATATTGCACAATCAAAGAGAATAGGAAACAATCTATCTTGAGCAGATCGATTCGTGATAAGAGGTTCCTCGAGACCCCTCCGTTCTGCGTATTCTTTTACTTGATTTATTAATACTCCCTCTTCAATTGACTATAATCACATTCTATCATCATTCAAACCTCTTTCATCAAATCACTCTTGGTTTCCACAACGACCACTTTACAATCTGTAGGAAGTTTCTCTATAATTCGTTCCATTGCAAGAACAGAGAGAGGTTTAGTAACATCCACTAATAAACAGAACAAATCGCAGATCGATCCATATTTGTTAATACTCTCATCTTCACACACATCACTCACTTCTGTCACACACAGAGTACCCACTTCACCGTGTCCTCTTGACACAACAGCAACACTTGTCTGATATCCCTTAGTAGGTACATAACAAGGGGCGATTGGGAGGTGCATCAGACGTCTTATCAGTGATGTCTAGATTTCATTTCAATCTCACATTCATACCTTCCCAACACCTTGAGCACCCATAAGGAATATATGAACTACAGAGCTGTGCCAGATTCCAAACTCACGCCAATCATCCTCCTTAGCTCGGATGGGATTCATCACATCCTCAATAGAGTCTGCCCAACCAAGATGAATAATAGTCTCAGCAGTAAAGGCTGGGAGAATACGTAATCGCAACTGCCATTCTGTCAACCAGGCAGTGACGTCTATTCGTCCTTGGTTATCGAGCTCACAGTGGATGAGAGTATTTGAACCAAGTCTAATGAGTAGAGAACGAGAGAATATACAGAGGACAATTTACTCCTAATAATTCAGCCGAGCGTTGTGGAGGAAGAGAGGCTAGAATGGATTGGAATTCATCTTGAGTGATATAACCATCACCATCTCCATCATATGCTCGGAAGATCTGAATAAGAATGTTTCATTTACATATACTTGAATGAGAAACTGTTGGCACTCAACAGATAACTCATAATGAACATAGGGAAGAAGAGAGAGTTGAGGGATATTTAACTGTAGGGACTCGTTGTACTGCATAGCTGTAAGTACTGTCCATACGGTCTCAGCTCGATCACGCTGGACAAAAAGACGCATTAGAGTGATAAATCCCTCTTCTGGAATACCCTCTGGCTCACATCTAGTTGTTCCTTCTGCTTCAATTAGTCGCTTGATGCTAGCAATCTCCTCTTGTGTTAATTTGCTTCCGAAGCAGTGATTCTGATCGTTATAGGAGTTCCTTTTGACTACTTGAAATGTATTTAGTTCCTCATCAGACATCACACGTGTATGACTCACATTGAACACACGGAAGATACGTCGTAGAGCAGCTTCTGCTGTTGGTGTTAGTGACTACACTAAATTCATTATCCTTCACGTACAGAAGTCGATCGATCCAGCAGCGGTGCTACTGGGTAGATAATCGCTTTTTCCGCATAGATGAGGATTTTATCGAGATTATATTGGGTTTTTGCTGAACATTCTAAACACACTTCCACATTCTACTCTTCACTACAGGAACATATCTTCTACGTTATTGTATGTCATAGTTCGGCCAAAGAAACTGTGCAAATTGTCTTTCACGTCGTCTGATACCATATCACACTTGTTAGCAACAATGATCACTGGAGTCTAAAATAAATCAAGTTCTTCAACACAGACAGTAGGAACAATCTTTTGCAGTAGTGGATTCCAAAAACTAAAGAACCGATCCTGCATCGCAGAATCATTGGCAGCGACAAGGACAACAATTACATCCGCCTATATGTCAAATCACGTTCGCTGACTCAACAAGTCTCATAAGATCCTGCACAGCTACTTTATCATCATCATATGCTATCATTAAACTTAACAGACCATGGCCAACATGATGAGTCATTTAGGATCAGTGGAGTATGGGATTGGGTGTAATCAGGATCGATTCGGAGTTCATCTGCAACAGACAACACCTTACTTTCAAACTGCTCATTACGGATTGATTCGATCACGGTCGTTTTTCCACAATTAGCTACAAAGATTATCTCTTCTTCTTATTTCTCTACAATCGCCGACAACGACAATACGAATCGAGTTTCTCATGTTTGAATCACAAATTGTCTCTTCTAGAATGAAGGTTGATCAAAATGGGGCTCCCAACAAACAACTGAAATAACCCAAATGATTTTATTTCCCTCCTCTTCCCTGCATCACCTTCATTCCACCCAAATTC
>JANPWN010000428.1:0-29938 GCA_027406425.1 Blastocystis sp. subtype 8
TATTATGAGGGATCTATTGATAGAATTTGTTTCAATGGAGTATTGGGAGAGCCTGAGAATCATTGTTCGTTGATTGCTCCGATGATATTCCTTAATCAGACTGAATTCTCTTTCACTTTGAATGAAGAGATCGATCCTATTGAACCTGTGATCGCTGGTATTCAGTATACTGTGACCATTAGTCCTGATCTCCCTATGGGATTGAGTCTGAATAGTGAAACTGGTATTGTATCAGGAACTCCTTCTGTAGTCACTGCTACTACTACGTATACTCTGACTGTTACCAATACAGCAGGATCTGATTCTGTTGTTTTCACTGCTGTTGTGATTGCATTGGACTGTGAGGCTGATGGTGATTATCCTGCTGTCTCTCATGGAGAGACTTCTTCTATTAGCTGTCCTGAGTATTATGAGGGATCTATTGATAGAGTGTGTTTCAATGGAGTATTAGGAGAGCCTGTAAACAGTTGTGTAGCTTCTCTCCCTGTTGTGATATTGGAGCCTACTAGTTATGCTGTGTTAGTGAATGAAATGATCACTCCTATCACTCCTACCATCCAGTCATTACCTTACACAGTGTCTATTGATCCTATGCTTCCTGCTGGATTGATATTGGATGCTTCGACTGGTGCTGTATCTGGAACTCCATCTGTTATCTCTCCTATAACCACTTACACTCTGACTGTGACGAATGTTGCTGGATCTGTTACGGTCTCATTCACTCTGGAGGTAACAGTGATGGTTGTGGGTTGTGAGGCAGATGGTGATTATCCTGCTGTTGCTCATGGAGAGACTTCTTCTATCAGCTGTCCTGAGTATTATGAAGGATCTATTGACAGACTGTGTACTAATGGAGTATTGGGAGAGCCTGTTAATCACTGTTCATTGATTGCTCCTATGATATTCCTTAATCAGACTGAATTTGTCTTTATTGTGGATGAAGAGATTGAACCTATTGAACCTATGACTTCTGGAGCTGAATATGTAGTGAGTGTGGATCCTTCTCTTCCTGCTGGATTGACTCTTAATAGTGAAAATGGAGTGATTTCGGGTATTCCTACTGTTGTTTCTCCTTTGACTACCTATACTCTGACTGTAACCAATGCAGCTGGTTCTGATTCTGTCACATTCACTCTTGTTATTGAAACTGTGGATGTGGGTTGTGAAGCAGATGGTGATTATCCTGCTGTTGATAATGGTGAGACATCATCTATTGCTTGTCCAGAATACTATGATGGATCTATAGACAGATTATGTACTAATGGAATATTGGGAGAACCTGTGAGTCATTGTACACCTTCTCTGCCAAGTATCACTCTCAATGATACTGTTTATTCATTTGTGACAAATTGTGCCATTACACCGATTGAGCCAGTAGTGGAGGGTGCTGAGTACACAGTATCTATTACTCCTGATCTTCCTACTGGATTGGTGTTGAATAGTGAGAGTGGAATAATCTCAGGAACTCCTTCTGTAGTCACTGCAGAGGGTATCTATGTTATCACTGTTACTAACACTGGTGGCAGTGACTCGATTAGTGTCACTATTACAGTAAATCAAGGTCCGATTGACTGTGAGGCTGATGGTGATTATCCTGCTGTTGAAGATGGAGAGACTTCTTCAATTGCTTGTCCTGAGTATTATGAGGGATCTATTGATAGAATTTGTTTCAATGGAGTATTGGGAGAGCCTGTTAATTCATGTATTCCTTCAGTTCCTGTTATTACTCTTGGAACTAATTCTTATACTTTCCAGACTTATGAAGAGATTGAACCTATTGAACCTGTGATTACTGGAGTTGAATACAATGTGTGGGTTGAGCCTGAATTGCCTGCTGGACTGACTTGTGACAACTCTACTGGTATTATTAGTGGTATTCCGACAGAGGCTAGAGCACTGGTATACTACACCATCTTCGCAGAGAATGAAGGAGGTGAAGCACATAAAGTATTCAGTCTCTTGGTGGTATTAGTCGAACGTGATTGTGAAGCTGATGGAGACTACGCTGCTACTTCTTCTGGAAGCATCTCATCTATTCCTTGTCCTGCCCTATATTCAGGAAGTATTAATCGCTTGTGTTATGATGGTTCGTTTGGTGACCCAATCAATGAGTGCTATCCTTCAGAACCTGCTTCTGTGGTGGTTTATCCTAATGAGATTTCTGTTGTCACGAACAGACCGATTGAACCCATCCGGCCTGCGATTAGTGCTGCGGAGTTCACTGTGAGTATTTCTCCTGTTTTGCCAGAAGGACTCGTGTTGGATACAGTCACTGGAACTATTTCTGGAATTCCCGTGGTTATCTCTTCCTTAACTGTTTACACTCTTACTGTTACGAATGTGGGTGGATTCAAAACAGCTACATTCAGTCTCACTGTTGAACAGGGTCCCATTGACTGTGAAGCTGATGGTGACTATTCGTCTGTGGAAGATGGTGAGATCTCGTTCATTGAGTGTCCAGAGTTTTACACGGGCTCTATTAGTCGTGTGTGCATACATGGTGTCTTTGGTGAGCCAGTGAATGAATGTACGGTTGTGGTTCCTACTGTTTATTTCAGTTCAGTGGTTTACACCTTCATGGAAGGCATGGAGATGGAGCCAATCACTCCGGTGATCGAGGGTGCTGAGTATCTTGTGTCTGTTTATCCGGAGCTACCCAATGGAATCTATGTGAATGAGACTACTGGAGTGATTTCTGGTATTCCTTCCGAACTATTGACTCTTACAGTATTTAATCTTACTGTTACTAATGAGGCGGGTTCTGCTAGTGCGGAGTTCGCTATTGAGATTGTTCCTGCTACTCGTGATTGTGCTGCAACAGAGACTATGCCTGAGACTGTTGATGGAGGCACTGCTGTGTCTGCTTGTGAGGAGGGCGAGGAGGGATACAAGATTATGAAGTGTGTTTTCGGAGAATTCACTCTCCTTTCATCCTTCTGTTCTCTTCGTCAACCTCTATTCCTCTATGGACTCACTTCGATTCAACTCCATGTTGGAGACACTCTCACTCCTCTCACTCTCCTCACCGATCTTACTCAACTCACCATCTCTATCACTCCTGATTTGCCTCAAGGTCTCACTATCTCTACTGATGGTACTATTTCTGGATCTCCTTCAGCTCCTCTCACTCTTACCTCTTTCACTATCGCTTCTGGTGATGTATCCACACAGTTGGATATCACTGTATTGGATGTCACTTGTCCTGCTATCGATTCTTTCCCTGAGACTTCGAGTGGATCTTCAGCTACAGTAGAAGATATGTGTCCTGAGGGTGAGCAAGGAACTGTATCTCGTAACTGTGTGGCTGGAGTGTGGTCAGATGCTACTAGTAATTGTGTGGCTATTCCTCCTTCTTCTCTCTCATATTCTCAGTCATCAATCACTACTCAGGTGGGAGTAGCCATTCCTACTCTCTCTCCTACCTACACTGGAACTGTCTCTTCATTCTCTGTTTCTCCTGATCTCCCTTCAGGTATCTCACTCTCTACTCAAGGAGTGATTTCGGGTACTCCCACACAGACTCAAGTATCTCAGAGTTATGTGGTCACGGCTATTTATGAGAGTTCTTCAACCACATTCACTCTGACTATCGTTGTGAATGCTGCTGATTGTGGAAGTGTGTTGAATGGAAGTGAGGAGGTTTCATCATGTCCTGAGGGATATGAGGGATCGATTCGACGAATGTGTACAAATGGAGTATTGGGAGAGGCTGTTGAGAATTGTTCTCCTGTCCAGCCTTCTGCTCTCTCTTATCCTGAATTCGATGGTATTCTTACTCTTAATGTAGAATTCACTTCACCTTATCCTTCTGTTACTGGACTCAATATCACATTCTCTATCACTCCTCAACTTCCTACCGGTTTGAGTTTTGAATCAGATACTGGTTTGATTTCAGGAAAGGGAGAAGTGGTATCGACAAGTACTGAATACACAGTGACTGCTTCTAACAATGGTGGAAGTGTGACGACTGTGGTTACATTGAGTGTGGTGAAGGCTGTGTGTGAGAAGACTAGTGATCTTCCTGCTACGAGTGTGGATGAAGAAGTGAGCTTTACATGCAGTGTGAAGGGAGTGAGTGTGTATCGATGTGTGTTGAGTAGTGATGGAGTGAGTGGAGAATGGTCAGTCCCTGATGAATGGTGTGAAACTCGATCTGTGAAGATGGAAATAGTGATTGGTATTTGTTTATTAGTTTTGGGAGTGATAATCGGTATTGTGGCTCTCATATTGTTCTTTACGATGGGTAAGAAGAACCTCCCTATTAAAGAAAAGCCTAAGGTTAAACCTCCAGTACCTGCTACTACAGATCCTGAGGCAGCAAAGGTTTAAGTCTTTGTGCTGTTATTGATATTGTTATATAGTTCAAAGTGTAGATTTATGTTTGTTTATCAAAATTGTGGTGTACTTTATTAGAATGAGAATTATACTGCAGGGAAATACGGTGTGGTACATAAACCGAATCTTCGTGCGTATTCGTTGTGAAAGAACGTGCAACAAGAATCCCGTACTATATACTAAAATATTGATCATAGACCAGATAATTCGTTACTATCCCAAATCCACAGGCATTGGAGGTGAGGATAGGCTATTCCCTCAGCTGTTACCATAGAGAAGTAGTAGAAAATAAGCATAATAAAAGTTGGAGATAATAGATCAAAGTGACACAATCAGATTGTTCTTCATTTTTACTTCTGCTTTTTTCATTTTCTCAGTTTATTGCTATCAAGATAAACAGAGCAAAAATGGAAAATATTAGATCTGCAACAAACATTACGTCATGTACACTCGTTAGTCTTTTTTCATATTTTAGCAACGACAGATACTGAGAAAGAAGATACAGCATTAAGTATAACCTATGTCTTCGATGTCAGTGCGTAGATTTTTCGGAATTGCAATCTCCGAAAGAATCATCAGGAGAAATGAGGGCCTCTGAGACTCAGATTGAAATCGAACAGACAGAAACGATGACAAAGCAACTTAGTTCTACATGGACAGGTGATGGACAGCGGAACTTGGAGAAGCGTCTTTCCCATACATTTCCTGGTATTGGATTTTGGATATTTTGATTTATAGATGGATTTCCGAATAATCTGAAACCAAAAGAAGAGTCATCATTTTTACAATCTCAGTGTGGTGTACAAATGGATTCGATGACCTTTCGGGAGTTTAGTCCTATGCTTCGTAATCCATCTTCCTTCTTAGGGGAAATCCCTGTAAATCTTTCTTTTAATCGTAATCCGTCTTCAAATCTTGTTTCCATGGGGATTCCCTTATATCAGCGTAATCCCTCCTTTGAGGGTAACTATATTTCTGACTTGGCTCAGTACTCGGTTCCAGTCGATATTGGATTACTACAAGCAACACAAGGAGTAGCTCAAGAGGGTCATTTTTCAGAATCGTGAGAGTTTGAGGAAATTGTGACGAATAGGGATCGTTGGTGGAGATCAGCAGGAGAGCGTCAAGTAGTATTTGAAAATAGTAATGAAATGTAGGCACTGTCATCATCGCTGGACCGAAACGAATCAATTTCATTGGATCCTGTATCAGAACTGAAACGCCAGCGATCAGGAACAGGAGCACCAGCGAAATCAGTCCCAAAATTAGCACGTCAGAATACAGAAATGGAATATGCCCAGAATTACCAGTCTTCAGGGCAGGTCGACCGTACGCAGGGTGAAGGAGTTCATGTGATTTTAACGGCGAATGTTAATGGAGTTGATTATCAAAGTGAAATGTGATTTTAATTCTATTGATTGAGAGATAGTAAAAAGAAAGACAAAAAAGATCCCAAAAAATGGACAAAGGAAGAAGACGACCTTTTACGGCAAGCAGTTCAAGAATTTGGTGAAAAACAGTGGAAGGAGATAGCCCAACGAATTCCTGGTCGAAATCATGTTCAGTGTTTACAGCGATGGAAAAAGGTTTTGAGGCCTGGACTGAAGAAGGGGCATTGGACCGAAGAAGAGGATAGCTTACTACGAATGTTTCGAGACAAATGCAGTAATTGGGCAGAAGTTGCTGAGAAGATTCCTGGTCGAACTGCCAAACAGTGTCGAGAACGTTGGTGTAACCATGTGGATCCAAACATTCGAAAAGGTGATTGGTCGACAGAGGAAGATCATGTGATTGTGTGTCTTCAGGAACAGTGGGGTAATCGTTGGTCTGCTATTGCTGAAGTAAACATAGGGAGAAATGAGTGAGTCTTAGCAATTACCTGGAAGATCGGAGAATGCAGTGAAGATACGTTGGAAGACATTGTGTCGAAAGGGAATTCCTGAAGTAGGGTTGGTTTTTGAACTATCAGAAATAGTCACTTCATTCATCACAAGGTACTCAACCATCCCAGACATCATCATCACCACCAGCCAAATCTCAACAGCCTCAGAAGCAATCCTCAACACAGCCCTCATTAGCCCCTCTTCATTCGCTTTATCTATCTGCAGGAAGCTATTTGAATATGCCGGTATTCCCTGTACCTCAACAACCCTTCTTCACAACTCCTGATTCCCAGCAAACTCCCTTCACAGGAGTGTCTTCGGTTGGTCTGACATCGCTAGGAGATGGGTCGGGGTATGGACTACCTGTCTATTCACAAGTGAATATGAATTCATGGTATGGTTCCGATGGGATTTCAAGGCCTATGTCATTCAACTTTACCTCTCCACAACCCAATGGTGATGGTGTGAGTAATTGAGTTGATGAAGTGATGTTTAGAAGAATAATATGATTGATTATATGTTACGATATAATAATCCAGATGGGCAGGGACAAGGAGAGGATGCGAATCGATTACCATTCACAACACAGCCTTCCCTATCAAGTCAGCAATCCTTTTCCACATTGACTAATCCGTTGGATGGTCAGGCAGCGAGTGCTGGATCTGGTGAACCATTAAAGGAATTACCGAGTTTAGGATAATTGCTTGTGTTTGTAGTGAAATAAGATTAATTAGGATCCATTGGATCTATACAAATGAACAAATAGAACCAAATTAGTGCTGTATATATAATAAACAGTATAATCAACAAGCTGAATGTGAATCGAAGAAGAATGAAACATAATTTGTGTATAGTATCGGAAGTTGCAGTGAAGATTAAAGGGAATGAGAGGTAACTCAATCTCTCTTAATACATTATTCACGAATTCATCACTATTTCGTTTCCACCGACGACAGTACTTATAGAAATCATCACTCAATTCGCCAAAACGCATGGAAAGATTGAGTTCTTTATCCTAAGTGAAAGGATATAATTCAATATGTACTTGAGTAATATGACTGAGCAGACGGTTCTGACGTCGGCGTATATTCCAGGAATTCATTTTGGATAGTCGCCGTTTCCGCATCCTCTTTATATCGAATGGTGATGAGGATTCTGTTGGCATGACTTCTTTGATTATTGGTTGAGGAAGTGGATGTCGATTGATCTTTGGGGATCTTAATCTACCACCTCTTTCTGTTGTAAATACTGGTACATTTTTGGAGGTTGTTATTTGAAGCTTATTCTACAGTCCCATTCTCAATTGATCCCTACAACACTCTCATCTTTATTGAAAACACACACTTCAGGGGATGTAGAGGCAAATTTCACACGTTTTCGCTTCGGAGAGAGGGATCCCATGGGTATAGGTTGTTGGATGTTAGCATCTGATAATGCAATTTTCTATCCTTCAGTCTAAATTGCAGATTATACTTTGCTATCCTTCTTAGTGTGATCATCCCCTATTGGAACTGTATTCTTATTTTCATCAAAAACAACAACTCTCCGATTCATTTGCAGAAGACAGAAAAGGAAGGAACAATTCCCGCCAATCCATGTTTAACAAACAGGTTCAACTCATTACTTCTTATTCTTGGCTATGTTTAGATAAAGCATTACAATATTAGCAGCAATTAACAGGAAAATGATAACAGATACGAAGAGCTTATTGCCAATCGCTCTCTTGTTCATATCCTATTTATCAGTTTAGTTCCATTCTTTTACCCGCAACAGTTGCTTCGCCTGATTAGCATTAGTCTTCACTTCATCCACCTTGTTGATAGAACGACTCAAACTCTCACGCTGATTCTCAAGTGTTCCTAGTGCCTCTTGACCAATATTCTCGCTCTCAATTGCGCTGGCTTTCACTTTCTTCAACACTTCATTTGTTCTAAAGGTAACTATGCCGTCCTGGACTCACTCGTTAAGTTTGTTGATTCCTTCGGCCATTTTCTTTTTCTTTTCTTCCACGTTCTACAAATCAACCATCTAAGACACATTTACAGGTCCCATCAACGATGCCTTATTGAGCTTGGCTTCCAACCTTGAAATCTCCTTTTTTATACTTGCTAGAGATTGTTCAATATCCCGAACAAATCCCATTGCCTGGATCTTATTGTTGTACGT
Source organism: Blastocystis sp. subtype 8 (assembly GCA_027406425.1). Taxonomy (NCBI): domain Eukaryota; class Bigyra; order Opalinata; family Blastocystidae; genus Blastocystis; species Blastocystis sp. subtype 8. The sequence goes on from JANPWN010000428.1 coordinate 8,385, forward strand.
CATAGTGCTAGCTGTGTTTCTCATAATCTTCAACGCTTCCTGAGCCTGTCCATAGTATTGTTTCACACGTCCCAGTTGCTTTTGAGTCTCACTCAGATTAGTATTCTCCTTGATTGCCGCAAAGATGCTGTTGATATTCTTAACGATATTGCTAGCAGATTTATAATTTGTCTGGAACGTATCGGACATTTTGGGCAAGAAAAGTGGTGTTTTCGAAGTGATAGGGATACTCGCTACAATTGTCTAATAACCGCAATTTCAGTAGACAAAAGTAGGGGGATTAATCACAGTTCCAAAACCCGGTTTGCGGTCGCTAATGGTTTATTCATTGTTGTTCTTGGATTATTTGTATCCTGCTGGATTTACACAGCTTTGGAAACTATCTTATTCCTTTTTTTATTTGTATCCCTTCTAGATAAGTCCTTTTTGGTGTATCCCATTTATGTTTCGTCCTCAAGTAAGGTTAGACATGTGTATTTCATGGAGTTAGCCACCTTTTGATTCTATGCAAATATCGAACTCACGCTTATACGAGCCTCTTGACGAGGAAGAAACCCTTCATGTGATAGAGCATGATGAATATCCTTATTCGAGAGTCTTACAATCTCAGTTTTTGCCAGGTGACTATTATAGAGTCATAAATGCATATCAAGACTCTCTCGATTACCCCTATGACCAGTGGTGTAAATATGTAATTGTATTCATTAGACTTAGTTATGTCTACTACCCCACATTCAACGGATCCAAGGAAATACAAACACCGAAATCTCCCGCAAATGAAGAATCCATTGACTAGTTTGGAAGAATTAGAAGTATCCAGCGAGTATTGTTTTGAGCCGAATAGAGCTCCGGTACTGCGGAGTATACCCTTAACAGGAGAAAACTCAATGAATTCGTCTGATCATACGGCGCTTAGACCTCATGATCCTTGTATCCCTACGTTATCTGTACCATCTACTGAGGGACCTCCTATACAGAGGATGTTGTCCAGACGAGAAAAGAAGCTTGAAAGGAAGCGTGCTTCTTATAAAACAAAACTATGTCGTAATTATATGAATGGCCATTGTCAGTTTGGTAATTCTTGTCAATTTGCTCACGGGAGTGAAGAACTTAGAGTTAGAACCGAATCCATTGAATAGGTGACCTGTTTGTTTATTACTCTTTTGGTCTTTATTGAGGAGTAGTTTCTTTTGAACGAATTATCTTGGCACTTGTGAGATGATGCAAATGCAGAGAAAGTCAACTGCGGCGCGATGGGGACAACTTGGATTATTACTCCTTGTTTGCATTTCAAGTGCATGTAGAAGGTCTATCATCTCCTTTTTGGACACAATTCTTGTGATTTCTATGATCTACCAATATGCTTTATCTGGGAAGATTGGTCGAGGGCTTCTTGCTGCTGTCTTTGGAATTTCGAGTTTGTCATTTTGTGGTAGTATAGTAGCAACATTCGTTCAATCTAGAGTAACATTTGATCTAAGGAGTTATAGTTAGTGGATTAGTATTATTGGATTTATTTCACTTCGTTCACTGAGCTGGTTATGTCTTTTGATCCTTGTTGACGGGATTACCATTATAGTTGCTCTTTGGATTCTCATTAAATATCCAGAAGAAAATGTATGTAATGGAATGAGGCAAATGACAATCAGATGAAAAGGGTGCTTTCTAGTGTGTCGATGGGAGTTCTCCGATTCTTGCAATTGATTTCTTTTGCACTTTGTCTATCTGTGACGAATTACGTGTCTTTGGTGATTCTTTTGGTCATTTCTCGACGCTCCTTTTTATCTCTCACTTTGAAGAAATGGCTTTTTTCTATTCAGTCTACTTGTATCATTTTCCAGTTGGTCTGATGTATTGAGCTTAAGAATAGAGTGTTGGCTGTGGCTATTTATCCCATCATAGAATCAATTCCAGGTGTTGAATATGTTTTTCAGGTTTTTGGAACTCAATCTACATCTCTTCTTCCTCTAATGCAATTCCTGAATCTTCTTTCTCTATCTACCATTCTCTATGTACCAGAAGAGGATCCAAATTACCCGTCACTCTCGAGTGAAGGAAAAGAAGATAGTTGGTGGTATCATGTTTTTTCGTCGAATGAATTATCGGTTCTAGTTTATTCGACTCCAATTCTTCTAGTCATTTATTATTCCCTTTTCCTTCTGTGGATTGTTTTGTATCCTTCTTTCTTTTCCTTCGGGTTCCTCATTTTTGTTTTGGTTGATATTGTATTATGTAAACAATCCAATCGTTCGATGAAGAGACAGGATGCAATTCGAACATTGCTAGAATGTGAGGGAACGGATTCTGATGCTACTTTAAATTCCTTTTCTTCTCGTCTTATTATTCTTCCCAATCTACTATGGAGAAATCTCACTCTTTGGTATTGTCTTCTCGTTCAGCTGAATTCTTTCTTTGGTTCTGTCTCATTCTGCTATTTCATAGGCAGTGAGCGCGCTCTGGTTGCTCTCTTTGGAAATCATATTGGCGACCACTTTTCGTTTGATAGATACGCTCAGTTGATTATTATGATATTACTGTACATCATTCAGTTAGTACTCTTTTAGTTTTTGATTCATTGTAGTTTTACGAGTATTTCAATCCAAAACAAGTAGTTCTGTTGAATTATCGCCATTCCAACCATCATTCCTACTCTATTCTTAATCACATCTATCACTTCTTCTCTTTCATTGTCATCTTTTGTATCTTCCTTCTTTTTGCTCGAATTATGGATATTTCTATCTCTATTGTCACTGCTCTTTTTATTTTCTGTCATCTCTTTCATATTCCATTTGTTTCATTGACTGCTTGTACTTTTGTTGTGTTGATGAAATTAGTTACTGGAATCCTTCTTCCTGTTCGTATTTCCAATTCATTTCACTTTTAGTCCTCCAAATTGACCCCAATTCTTGAGTTATGGGGTTTTATGGGTTGCGAAGATCCAACTCAGCCACTTAATCTCCTTCGTTCTCATATTCTTCCTCTTCTTCTTCTTTTTCTTCTTTGCATCTCCTCCTTCCTTCCCTCCATATCTTCATTTCTTCCGCAGTCATCATCTATTTCATCTATTCCCTTTGTTCTTCTTCTCATAGGCTTCCTTCTCTCATTCTTCATTGATACTCCATCCCTTTCTGTTACTTTTTCTCTTATTCTCTTCCTTCTCACTGTATCCTTTCACATCTTTAAACCTTCCAAAGTCTCTGCTTTCGTATTCATCATTATTCAGCTTTTTCTTCTCTTTCTGTCCATTACTTCATTAATTCTTAACTATCTACACTACTCCATCCATCTTCCTTCCATATTCTCATCAGTAGAATGGGGACTCTATGTGTCTACTCACTCATTGAGTCTGTGATGATGAAATCACTCATTATTAGATGAAGATCTTCAGTCAGGTCGTGTGTTCAGTTATCTCGCTCCCTTATTTATCAAATATTACTTATTTTATTTGTATGCTCAATCTGGTTCATTCAAATCTTCATCTGATTCTCTAACTGAACCGCTAATTGAATCTTGTGTTACATCTACCTGGTATTCATTTGACAGATTTGTTCATATTGTATGAGATTATTCACTTTTTGAAGAATAGATTTGCATTGCTGGTATTCTGTCTTGTGTTGCTATGATGCCTAATCTTGTCACATTTTTGATTCTTTTCTTCCTTATTGTTAGGACTATTTTTGCTTGTTCATTATTAGTTTCTCATTTTGCGATCTGAATATCCTTGGAAACATTTTGGCCATTATCTTATGATTCCCGTGTTTATCTTCAGTATTGTGCAATCGATTGGATCATTCTCATTCATTTCATCTAGTTCTCACAATCTCCAGATTCTATTTAAGTATTTCTTTTGTACTCTGTTGATATGAAGAATCTTGGGAATATGCTCTCCTTATGCTTTTGAAAGCCCCACTGAAACCGTTTCCTTCTGGTCTAAAGAGTTCATAGAAGTTGTTAGCTACAAAACAATGCTAATGAGAGGTTCAGCAATCATTATTCTTCTCACACTGATTATGAATTGGATCAATTCTGATCATATTTCAAAGAATTGGGTCCATTCTCTCTTTCGTATTCGATCTCATTCTTCCTCTCCTGCAGAAATGGTGAATGAGGACGATGAATTCACCCAACTGGAGAGAGAAGAGCGAAACTTGCTAAACAATCTTTATTCCGATAAATGGGAGGATTCTCTCTCCGAACAGGAGAAGCGAGTAGATGAATTAGAGAAAGCGACAAGGCAGTTGCGAAAGATTCATAAGCAGCAGGAACAATTGAAGAAGGAAATGAAGAGAAAACGAGAGTGGAGTGAGATTCAAGGCACTCTTCGCTTATGGATTAAACGATGTATCGAGTTGTGCTTTTCTTACTTCAGTTCGATTTTATCTTGTTTGTTGTTGGGGCTGATGACAATAGGAGGTGAATGTTGAGTGAAAGGAGTCATTTATAGCTGGTACACAGACTGTATCATCCCTTATGAATGTTATATTCCTTTCCATTCTTCTCTTTACTCATCGACCCATTTTGACTCGTAATCTCCTGGCTGTTTGGTCACTGACTGAGTTTCTTTGGGTATCATTACAGCCATGTTGCTATCTGTTCACTTCAATCATTTCTAGACAATTGGATATCATTCTCAGTATCTCCTTCATGGGAACATTATTTACTCCTGTCAGAACATAGCTCAACTGCTCTCTTTCTCGATCTTCTTGAGTTTTTCCTTGCTGCTGTGATTACTACTGGATTACAGAGTTCTTCTCAGCCTCATGAGAGTCATGTATGTATTTAAAGTCATTGTCACACTCAGACAGAAATCGGGTTGTTTTCTGTCATGAATGAACTCTTTATATTTATCCTATTTGCGACATCAGTTGAAGAATCCACAATTCCTGCCCTGCTTCCTCTCCTCTATTCCTTTTACTTTATGTTTCTCTTTCTGCTTCCTCTTAATTTTAGTTATTCCCACACTATCACTTCTCACTCAATTCATCTCATTCAATATGGCTTCTTCATTGTGATAGTTTGTTTGTGTCTCTTCCAGCTTCCTTTCTTCCCTCCTCTCAATTCTATGAATACGTTTTGGAGAGCATTTTTACGTGTTTTTGGAATTGATAAATTCCGGAGTGATTTGTATGATGGGAGAGCGATGTGTTTGGGGGATGGAGTTCATATTGAAAAGAGTCAGATTGTGGAATGCCATTATTTCTCCAGTTTTTCTGCCATGGGTTACTATTCGCTTCTCTTAATAGTTTTATCACTTTACGTATGACAAGTGATTCTTGTTAATTATAGGATTTGGTGGTGAGTAGTTTATCATATCAACAGACAATGAATGAATCCAAGAATTCAAAGTTCCGAATAGAGGGATTAATCGAAGAATTAATACGAGAGAGACGAGTTCAAGAACGAAGTGGGGGAGAATAAATGGATTGATGACTAGAAATTCGAATGAAGGAGATGATGCTACAATCCAAAGTGCGTTCTGTTGTGAGCCAAATACAGATTGTTGAGAACACTGTATATAAAGAGAGTATATTTAGACTAGTGAGTTCATTATAGTGGGAGTTTTATTGTATCAGTCACCAGAGAATGTGAAAATAACTCGAATTGATGGTTTTACTTGCTTGTTGGTATTGAAATTCTCACTTTCAACTCCTTTAAATGAATTGACAGGTGTTGTGATTGAATGCTATAGAAATGAAACTGAAGAATGTGTTTCCTTCTTCTTTGATCGATCGTCTCTGATTATTGAAGAGAAGGGATATATAAGAATGGAGTTACGCGGATTAATTCCTGAAGAGGAGATGACTCTTGATGTATATGGCAGAAAAGTGTATTAATTATAGATTCATTGTGTTTATAACCAGCTTAAGATTACATCTCCCGTGCGGGTTGTTGTGGGAATGGTATGTGAAAGAGAGAGTGTTGAAGAAAGTGAAGATGAAGAGAGCCGTGGTACTGATTATGATCTAACATCACAATCGGATACTGTTTACTTATCTCCTTCATCTTCTCTTGATTCTACATTCCATGATATCCCTGAGGATTCTGAATCCAATGTAGTTACTGATGTCGCTGATAGTTCGATGAATATCGATTATACGGAGAGTATTGATAATACCATGGATACTCAAGATACCATGGATACTAAGGATACTGAAATAATTGATAAGGAATTCCCTCCTTTCCACTCTCTTTGCTATGGCCAACTGACAACTGACTCTGCTAATCTATCTCGTGGAGAATTATGCGATTTGATCATTCACTTCGAAAACCATTTTGTTCAACTTATTAGTCCAAAAAAAGTTTTGAATTTGTTCATTCCATTCCGTCGTATTTGTCAAGTGACTATTCTTCGACTCCATTCAGTTTCTTGTCTTCGAGTGACTGTGAGTGGAGATTTGATTGAATGAGCATTAGTTTGTGAGTGAAATTGGTTTAACTCATGAACTGGTGATTCAAGGTGTGAATGAGGAGGATTGGAATGAAGTATGTAACAGAATGAATCAGCTAATTCCATTTTCTTCTAACGAGGTAAGAGTATAGTAATTCTAACACATAGTTGACTGATGAGTGTGTTAGTGAAGAGAAGAATTGGAGACAGCGATGGAGTGAGTATTGGAGAGAGCGATTCGATTCAGCCCAAACATGGATTACAACAAAGTTTCCCTTCATTCCCTTCTTTCACTTATTAGAGTTACCCTATCTCAACTTCAGGGGTATGTCACTCTTTATATCTCCTTCTTATTGGTGTTAAGAGGTGACCTTCTCACAGCTGTGTATGCGATTCATTTGTTTGTTCTGGGATTTATATCCCCTCTTTCATTCACCCATACCTATTTGAATTCTGCCATTTGGGTCGTTTTAATCTCATCATGTATTCGATTTATCATTCAAACTCCTCTCATTTGTCAAACAACGCCAAAAGAATCAGGAGTCTGGGAATTATATTTGTTACCATATTGTGATGCGAAACTCCTTCCGGATCAGTTTCAGCCTTTATTTATTTATTCCTTTTATAAAACAGATTCTGCATATATATCCCTTTTCACATTTATTCGTTTATTTCCTTCATCTAAACGCTCCTCCACGAGGATCGAGTCTTATATGGGACTTCATTCTTCTTCTCCTTCTGTTTACCTACAAACTCTTCTTATCAGTAGTATTTGTATTGAATCTTACTGGTTAGATAAGTGGTATTCATTCTAGCAATCTCCTCTCAGAGTCTCAGAAGGAGTATGAAAACCAACAAGTTGAAGAGTCAGATCAACTCGAAAGTAGCTTCGATGACTCCATTGACCGGTAAGAGAGTGGCTTATCTTGAACTGTAGGACATTCATCACAAGGTTGCTAGAGAAAACACCTTTCAAACACATCATCACTAATTATCTTGAAGTACTGTCTAGTGATCGTTGTATATCATAGGCACCATGTCGTACAGGTCGGAGCTACTTATGGTAGGAATGAAGTAGTGAATACTGATTACTAGGCATCAAGTGGTTACTCAGTTTGTCATCTTTATTTATTCTCTTTTATTCATTTCACGTGCTGTAAATCATCGAATATCCTTAAATTCCAAAGTTTGTTACTCCTTGACATCACTATTCTGAGTATGCTAATAATATCATGAACAACCAGTTACAAGGTTCTACTGTTGTATTTGTTGTTTTAGCTGTGTTTATAATTGTGATTGACAAGTATTTGAGTCTTAAAGTTTTGGTTGCGGTTTCATTTCAAATATAGATGGATATTGTGGCAAAGTATATTTTCCACTGTATTTACACGATTTGTATTATCATATCCTGATGATTCAATACATATGGGATGATCTTAACTTATTAGGGCTACTTTGTCATAATTGTGCCCTATCATAGTCATCAGAATTGGGACAACAATGTATTCGCGATGATTTATATCTTCTTCCAACTCATTTATATTTACTACTCTTCTTTACAAATATATTATGGGTAGACATCGATGTGATTGTTCATTCCAGGTATCCCCTTAAAGCCAATAGAGTCCTTGACAAGGTGAAAGAAGATACGAGTTTTGTGGGCCATTTATCATATTTGGTTGTTTCTTGAGATTGGATTGATTTCTAGGTGTATGTATCGATTCCATTCCTTTATGAGATTAATACACTGCTGGAATGGACAACTACGCAGACTGTGTTAGATATGAATAATTGGTTCTGTGTTGAGGAAATTCATCGAATTCTCTATGAAGCGAAATATGGAGTTTTTTTTTGTTAATTCCTGTTTATAAATAGGGAGAACAAAGAGAAAGTGATGAATTGTATGCAAAAGCAGGATTACGACCTCTGAAAGAAAAAACCACAAATGGAGGGTTATTGTTAGTTGGCATGATTGTAGGGAATTTTTGTATCATTTGTTTTAGCTTCTTCTCGTGTTCCCGCTGCTTCTATTCTCTTCATCGTCACCCGTTCTTGTTCAGAATCCAGTTCTGTCTACTTCGATCGTTTTGAATCTCATCGTAGGATCTTAATGTTCTCATGAATTTAAGAGTGATAATTACACAATTCCTTTGATGCATTTTGATAAGCTTTACACTTCTCATATTATCCCACATTCTGATTTTGAAAATTGGTCTAATTTATTTACAGAAGAATTTAATCATCGAAAGCAGTCTGTTTTGAATGATGCCTGGCAATCGGCCTCTCAAATCATTACTGCACCATCTTCTTCTCTTATGCATTGGGAAGTTAGTGACTATCTAATTGAAGAGCTAAAAGAGGCCTTGGAAGAATCATCCTCATTCATCTTACGAATGGACATTTCATTCGAAAGGGCGAGTCCAAAGGTATATATGAGAGGAATGAATCAATAAAAGGATGCAAAACAAACATATGGAACTTATGAGATTTCTCTGAATCAACAACAACGAAAATATCCTATTACCTTTTGGATTATCAGAACCTTGACGATTTACTGAATTAAGAGAGATCCTTCAACTGAAATCTGTAGAATTAGTTGTACCAAGATTGTACAGATTTGTGTCCTTTTTTAATTTTAAGTTTCCCTCGGTTATTCTATCTTTCATCAAGCAATACAGTTCAGTATATAGACAAAGATGCATCGCAATTCAATTCCATCGCTGTAATGAATGAGAAGTCTTTTCATTGTAGATGCAACTTAGAGCTGATTCTGAGGGCCAGCTTGTCTGGGAGATTCGCTCCAGTACAGCATGGAATGTGACAGAATTGGGACCAAATTTGGAATTATGGGTTGTGAACGATCCTGTGCTGAATTGTACTGATTGCAGTGGGTTTAATTATATTAGCTTTCGTAGCAGACGAAATTGGCATGTTGGGTAGTGTTGGGATTATTGGATTATATGTGACGATATTGGTGACTGTAGGTGGGTTAATTCGAAACTTCCTTCTTCCTCAAGTAAATTCGATCATGTTGGGAATAATGGAAATGAATCAAATGTAGCTATTCGTACATGCCAGATAGTTCGTTGTTATTGAGCTTGGTTCATTGTTTATATATCTGTCGCTTCAGTAAATACCCGTAAGAACGATTCTATATGAGTGATGATTGTAGAACTCACTCAAATGATGAGAAAAAGATTTATGAACTTTTAGTTCGAATATTCCGTTCACCCGAATTGATGGTGAAATTAACGGAACATCGTGCGGATTATCACTGTGTAAGAAAGATGTTAAGTGATGATACTGTTGTGTGGATTGTTTGTTGAGAATGATTATAGTTGCGCCAATAGGCCCTTTGCCGCATTTGCCGAACGAGTTATAGAATGAGTCACATGGAGTTTTCTCTGTCTACACTGCCAACAAAAGTGCTTCTTTGTTCGTGGGAGCCGACAGATGGAGTGAACATTCCCGATGAAGAGAGCCTGAAGTCTTTGTTTCCAGGTTTCAATGTTAGTATTAGCAGATTTGATTCTAAGTGAGAACTTGCTTTTAGTTTTTATCATAGGGAACATAAAGCAGCTGTATCTTTTGAGTCTGTTGATATTGCTAGAAATATTAAGGAAGAGTGTGAAAATGGGTCTAAAAGTACAATTTCTATTCATGCAGAGTACTGTGAGATTCAGTCAATGGAAGATACGAAGTCGGATGTTGCATCGTTCTATCTGTGCGATAGTAGTGGAAATATACTGAAGTGATATATAGAGGCCGAAAGGATTGTTCTACCAGAGTCACTCACAAATTTGTATCCAGAAATACATTCATTACTCAATAATACGATGAAGGAATCGGACTTTCTCACTATGCACATAGATTCAACAAGTCCTCTTTGTTTTACCTCTTTTATTACCTTGCTGAATAAGCAGTTAACCAGATCCTACGATACAGTTCTCATTTTCAACAAGACTTCTATCTCTCTTTCTTTGCCTCACAATCTCTGGGGAGATGATTTCGTTCTGGGTACTCTTGATTCGAATCCATGGTCGGTGCGATGTCAGCAGGGTGGCCATATATGGACCTCAGAAGTAATTGGTGATTTGATACGAATTGGTTCTCGAATTCGCTTTACCAAATCTGTGGTAGTGAAGTTAGGCGAAGGAAGCCTTTTATTTGTAGTTGTTGAAGTAGGTTAGTTTTGGATGAATTAGAAATAGACACGGAAAACTCCTTGCACCTGCATTTATCCTGATCACTGTATTGATCGACTTAAAGAGTCTACAATGAGGAGCAAGCCGACAAAACTGGAAGAAGAACATGTTTATAAGGTGATTTTTAAGATGAAGAAGTGATAATCAGGTATATGACAAGATTAGTTCCCATTTTTCCAGAACTCGTTTTTCCAAATGGTCATGTGTTCGGGAGTTTCTCGATACAATTCCTGCGTCTTCAATTGTTCTTGATCTTGGCTGTGGAAATGGCAAATACTTGGACTATTTCTGTAAGGAGAAGAAGGTTGTGATGATTGGTTGTGACCGTTGTGAGGAGCTATTGAAGATATGTCGTGATCATTCATATGAAGTGGCTCTTGTGGATGGTTTGTTCCTTCCCTACCGTCCAAATTCATTTGATTTTATCATTTGTGTCGCTGTTTTGCATCATCTTTCTACAAATAGTTTACGAAGGCGATTCCTCCTATCCCTTGTCAATGTTTTGCGGCCTGGTGGACAAGCATTAATTGTAGTGTGGGCAATAGATGGAATTCCAAAGAACAAAAGAGATACGAAGTTTGTACAAGTAGATGAAGAGGTAATGGTGGGATGGACAACACCTTCAGAACTTGGTGAGGAAGTGAAATTAGATAGATATTATCATCTATTTGCAGAGGGTGAATTGGAATGGTTGTTTAGTACAGTTGAAGGTATTCAAGTCAAGGAAATCAAATTTGACCATGATAATTGGTATGGGTTGATTGAAAAGTGTTGTTTTGTTTGTTAATTCACTTTTGAGATCTTGACCCGTTAATGCGTAATAACGGGATTTTGATGATTTTATTGACAGTTCAATCGAAACGGTTGTCATTTGTTTTCGCGTTTTCAAGAGTTCATTGGTTGCAGTGTGAGAATGTTTTGTTCGTTGTAACTATAGGATGCATTTTGCAGAAGATGAACTGTATGGTCTGTGTAAAGCATGTGGGACAGCAGTGACAGAAATGGAAATGCAGTCGCATGAAAGGACTTGTAAAGCATCTAAAGCGGATCGGGATCGAGTTTGTACTTGGAATCACGATTTGAAGTATAGGTGATTGGAACAATGTTTGACATGTACACAGGAAGAGAACTGAACGAAATGGGGTTGAAAGAGTGTGTGCTAGGAAATGAATGGTTCACAACTAGTAGTAATAAGTATCAGTCGACATCCTATTCCACTTCTGAACCAACTGAAATTGTTTTGTTTAACTTGGTACATGACATGTAGATTTCAGGTGGTTCTGAAATAAGTGAAGAGGAATCACGCCGGCTACGTCGAGAACAACGGCGCCGAATGCGAGAAGAGCTACGAAAGTCTATAGAGTCGGAATCCCCCTCTCTTCCTGATGAAGATCCAGATCGAGTTGCTCGCCGCGAAGAACGACGTAAACGACGCGAAGGTATTTATTCATCTCTTCCTCGAGATCGAGTACAGGAAGAGGAAGCGGTAATGCGTGCTGAGGCTGAGCGGTTGCGTGCCGAAATGGAAGCAAAAGCGAAGATTGATGAAGAGATAACGCGCCGTCGAGAAGAATCCCGTCGACGTGAGGAACAAGCCTTAGCAGAACTGGAAGAAGAGAAAAGACAGTTAGAAGCATTGAAGGAGAGATTACGGAGAGAGAGAGAGGAACGAGAAAGAGAAGAAAAAAGAAGACTTGTGAGAGAGAGAATGGAGAGGTTACAAAAAGATAAAGAAGCAAGAGAAAGAGCAGAAAGGGAGAGATTACAGAGAGAAAGAATGGAAAGAGAGAGAATGGAAAGAGAGAAGGAGGAGAAAGAGAGAATGGAGAGAGAGAGAATGGAAAGAGAGAGGATGGAAAGAGAGAAGGAGGAGAAGGAGAGAATGAAGAGGGAAAGATTAGAAAAGGAGAAAGCTGAGAGACTACATCGTGAGAAGGAAGAGAAAGAAAGGATTGAGAAGCAGGCAGAAGAGGAGAGATTGGCTGAGGAGCAAAGGAGATTTGCTGAGAATGCAGAAAAACAGCGAATTGAACAACTCCGTATTGATGTTGAACTCCAACGGATTCGTCTAAAGAATCAAGAGAGGAAGAGACGCGAGGAAGAGGAGAGACGAAAACGACATGAAGAAGAAGCGAAAATAGCAGCGCGTGTCGCAGAAGAACGCCAAGAGACTGAAATGAAACGTCTAGCTGAAGAAGAGCGATTGAAGAAAGAGGCACTGAAGAGAGAGGAAGAAGATAAGTTATTTAGAGAAGCGGAAGCTAGAATGGAAGAAGAGAGATTACTTAAGGAGGCAAAGAAACAGGAAGAAGAAAGGAAGCAGAAAGAAGCAGAAATGATGAGTTTTCCTTCAGTCTCATCACCCAAGAATTGTATGTCCTCACCTAAGAATGTCATTTCATCACAGAAGAGCTTCGTTTCATCACCTAAGAACCTTATCTCATCACCTCCTCTCACTTCGTCTCTACAATCAATCCTTAATTCTCCTCGGACTTCATCAACACAACCATCCCAACATATTCTCAATTCCCCTCATTCTCTCACTGTGTCTCTTAATATAGAGGATGATCTGAATATCAATCCCTTCGAATCGGAAGTCCTGCCGACTACTGTCACTCCTGTGGTTCCATCCTTTATTCCTTCTCTACAACACATCGCAAATCCATTCGGATCTGAACAAGAAATTCTCCAGAAATTGGAACAAAAACCAGAACAAGATATACCAGCAAAGATCAATCCTTTTGATGAGTCCACCTCCACAGTGAAATTAAATCCATTTGATATGGATTCAGACGAAGAAACTTCAACAAAGAATTTGAATCCATTTGATGAGTCTCCGGAGAGTGATGAGATTTCCACGGGAAAACGGAATCCATTCGATGAAAAGGAACCCAAGCCAGAAGGATCCAGTTATAATCCTTTTGATACTGATTACAAGGAAACAAAACTAAATCCTTTCGATGAGTCGAGTGATGATGATTCCTTCTCAAAACTTCCTAGTGCAGCGGAGAAGAACGTAGTAAGTGTCAATCCATTTGATGTGTCAAGTGACGACGTAACTCCCGAGGAAGTAGTGAATGAACCACCTGTGAATGTGATGAGTGCAGGAGAAACAAGACAGCATCTGGAAATACTACAAGAAGAAAATCAGTTAAGAGAGGCCATGCGTGTATATGAGACAAATTCTGAAGGTAATAATGTAATCGCAGAATTAATCAATAGAATGGAATCGGATGCTGAATCGATTAAGTGAAGGAATTCGTTGTGTTAAAGTATGTTCAAATGGAAAAAAGCACACAACCACTTTTTCTGTTTATAGTGTTGGAGATGCCAGTTATGTTGAATTATAACGTTTTACTAATGAATAGATTGAATGGGAGCGAAAGCAAGGATTGTTTAAAGGGAAGACGAAGAAGATTGACCTGGGTTCTGTAAGTGAGCTTGAAAATCTCCCTGGAACAAATATGTTTACAATTCATGGAAAGAAGTACGAGAAGGGGAATGAACTGATACTTAGGGACTTGACAATCGAGTTTTTTAACAGTGCTACGAAAATTTCCATTCTTCCCATGTTACAGAAACTGTGTGGGATGTAGTTGATAAGAGTGTTTGTTCACAACGATTCTTTATGTTCGTTTCCTTTCAAAAGATTTTGATAAAAGGAGTTTCTAGAATACAGAGACATCGTTTACCTGTTTTCTTCCAGGAGTGTCACATTCATTCTGTTTTTGTTAGGATCTACAGTGATTCGTAGTCTATGGACTCAGTAACTAAAGAGGAAGGAGTAAAGATAGAAGAAAGCGAAGTTGTTGTCAAGAAGGAGAGTATCCTATATGAAACGTGTTATTATTAATATAGAACAGGAGGATTCCAATGGAGGTAAGATTCCATACTACATCGGGGCTCATGTGAGTTCAGCTGGCGGTGTCTTCAATGCCGTTGAAAATGCCTCACTAATTGGTGCAACAGCGTTTGCATTGTTTTTAAAGTCCTTATTGAAACATGACTTGAGTTCTAGATCGCAACGCCAGTGGGCAATGAAACCTATTACAGACGACGTAGTCGAAAAGTTCAAGGCAAATATGAAGAAGTACAGTTGATTTGAATCAGGAGGTTAAATGTAGACTTCAAACCAGAACATGTTCTTCCTCATGGCAGTTACTTATGTAATATTGGTACATCAGACAAGGAACTGTTTGAGAAAGCACGAGCATCCATGTTAGAGGAGTGCAAACGTGTCGAACAACTTGGCTTGAAGTACCTCAATATCCACCCTGGATCAACAGCAAAGAAATGTACAAAGGAAGAATCTATCGGACGAATTGCTGCTGCTATCAATTATATACATTCACATACTTCATATATGACCATTGTTCTTGAAAACACGGCAGGGGGAGGTGGAACTGTTGGGGTTGATTTCAAAGAGTTGAAGAGTATCATTGACCGTGTTGAGAATAAGGATCGAATTGGCGTTTGTATTGATACTTGCCATGCATTTGCGAGTGGAATTGACTTGGCAGGAAAGAATGGAGTAGAGAAAATGGTGAAGAATTTTGATGAAGTGATTGGTTTGAAGTACTTAAAGGCAATGCATCTGAACGACTCTACAGGAGGATTGGGTTCCAATCGTGATGTTCATAAACCAATTGGAGAAGGTCAGTTAGGATTGGATGCTTTCCGCCAAATTATGAATTGTGATGCATTTAGAGGAATTCCCCTAATCTTGGAGACGCCCTGGGGAAGTGATGAATATGGTCCTAATAACGGATGGGCAAAAGAGATTAAGCTTTTACTAGGTCTCGGTGGAATGAAGGAGGTCGAGAAGAAGAAAACCGGAATCGCTAAGTTGTTCGACCAAAAGAAGTCAGCGAAAAATGCTACCAAGGGAAATCAAGTTAAAGGGGAGACGAAGGAAGAAGAAAAGAAGGAAACAGTGACAAAGAAAGCCAAAGCGGAAAAGAAAACAGTAGCGCAGAAAGAATAATTTGTTTGTTAAACAATGAATTCATTTCTTTGTATTCTTACTCTTCTTTGTTACAGGAGGAGGATTCCGTTTTTGAGAGGATGTTGTCGATTTCACAGAAAAGAAGGAATCCATACGTTTTTGCTTGCACTTGTCTTTTGCCTTTTCCAATCGTTCAATATATGAATTCACACGATCTGGATTGAATCCCTTATCATTTACCAAAAACGATATCAGTCCATCCTTATCAATGCTACCAAATTTAATCGTAATATCTTGTGCATTTGTTACTTCAGGTGAAGTAAATAGTCGTCTTGCTTCTTTATAAGGCCAATCTGGAGGAACCTTAAATTTACCAAAGTATTTGTTGCTTACTGTGTACTTATCAGGGAGATTTTCAAGAACTTTCTCGATTGAATGGTATTTCTGAATGAACTGATATGCTTTCACTTGACCAATTCCTCGAATTGTATCGCAGTAGTCACAACCACAGAGAATACACATATCCACAAACTAGCAATCATTCCTCACAATCACAACTACTTCTTCCTGGGTTAACTTCATATCCTCCAGAACAGCCGCTAAATCCACTTCTATCACTCCACTTTGATCCTTCTTTCCTCCTTGACTCTTTGTCAAATGGCGTAGAAGATAGGGTGCTCCAAAAGTCAAACTATCCATATCTTCACTTGCCATTCCCCAGACAACCTTCTTCTTCACGAGTTCGGCACATTGTGATTCTGCTTCAGAGGCAGCATCGACAACCGGAATGCCCATGAGCTTTAACAAAGTTTTGCAGTCATCCTAATCTTATTATTAAGTAGATAAATCAACAATGTGGGTAGAATCCATATGAACAACGCGCTTACTTAATTTCTCGATATCCTCTTCATTTCCAGTTTCCTGAGCTGTCTTCAATTCTTCTTCGGCCTTTTCACGACTTGCCTTTCTCTTTTCCAGCTAGCCATAATTCCAATTAACCAATACCACCTCTCCTCGCTTCATCTCAGGAGCCTTACCCTCAAAAACAAACACCGGTTTCAATCCATCTTCCATCATTTTGATCGTCTTCGATAAAACCCCTTGAATATGACTACTGTGATAATGGCACCAAAAGACTACCTTGTCACATCGCCTTCAGCATTTGTCAGCATCAATGAACTCATCGGGGAACTCGTACGAATTGCGACCTATGGGTCATTATAATATCGTTTATAGATACAAGATACTGATAAATCATAACACTAGCATCAATTGCGATCAAACGACCGGTGTATTTCTTTGGATCCACTTCTTTCATTGCTCGTGGAGCATATGTGCTAATCAACTTGGAAAGACCCTTAATTCCCATTTCAGAAGATTATACTAACCCCTCCATTCCTGCCGCCAAATCTGGGTTCTCCATAAATATGAAAAGAAACAAAAATAGATCAGCAAATAACTACAGTACTTCGATCATACTGGGTTAAAAAGATTTCTTTAATCATCTTACAAGTGGAAGCGGAAATAGGATTGTCTGACTATGAAGAACTCATTTAAATCGTACGCAGCAAACTAATTCGCCGTAAGGATGGAAAAATAAGACTATCCTGAATGAAAACCTTGAACGGTTGATAAAAGGAGTCATCAATCATATTCCCTTAAAATGACATCATATAGTTCGAGAATACGATCAAACGAAAGGGAAGTCAACCTGGGATAATTCTTCACTGCAAGAAGGATTCGAAATGCTCCCTCAGTTGTAATTCCATCATCTATAAAGGAAATAAAAGAAAAACGAGAAACCACTGAGATCGAGAACACGAAGATAATAATGGGGAAATGAGTTAAATATTTCCGCAATTTGCTCTGAAAAATAGGAACAAGTAACTCCGTAACAAGCATTCGTGATCATCACTTTGGAGGCTTGTCGCATAGGTGAAAAGCGTTTCATTAACCATAAGGTGGATTCATGAATTGATTCTATGGTTTAATTATATGAAAAGCGAAAACGGTTGTAATGGAGAATCCGTGGTGGATTTCTGTTTGCAAGGCCTGCAAAAGTTTTAAAATCACTGGAAGCATATTCTTTCCATGAATTCAGATAATGGAATATACCTGGAATAAGAATCACTCCTTCAACAGAAACACGATAATCCTTCAGTTCTTGAATGATTTCAGAAATGACTTCTGAGTGTACTTCATCAACGAAACTCCCAGAAACATCGATATTTCGTAAATTTGGATGTGAAGGGACAATACGAAGAATAAACTTGAGAAATGAAAGAGTTTGAGAAGAATTGAATGACTGATCTATGATTAACATACACTTCAGATCATACCAATCAATTTAATGCTCTCAATGCTTGAGCAAAGCTCAATGATCTCACTTACGAATTCTAGAGCCGTTGCATTTAACTGACATACACTCTGGTAAGTTTCTTCTTCTGTCTCGAAACGTTCGTTTTCTTCAAACGGATTCGTTTCAATGAAATCTCGATAAGGACATTCCAGTGGGTATAGTCCCGTAATATGAATCTTCTTTAATTGACAACGACTCTGATTTTCATCTATTCATCATCATTCACACACGTATCAACAACTGTCTAGTGAACTTGTCAATGTTAAACCCTTCTTCGCCCTGGTGAAAAAATCAATCAATTCATTTTGGTTGATTCCTATTTCTAATACTTCCACATTCACAACTACCCCAAAACTGCCAAGATGAATACAAAGTCGATGACCATGGCAGAATCCAGTGACTTTGTGTAATGAGAGAAGTAAGGTCATTAGCATCTACTAAACTATCTAGAGATAATCAAAAAAGAAATGAAGTACACTCAAATACATGCTTCACTACAGGCAATGGGTCGATTTCTGCAGTGTAGGCGAAATGAGTGAGCTCGGAGGCATTCGATCCTTCTTCAGATGCAAAAGGAATTCCAAAATAGAGATACCGAGATTCTTCGTGTAAATGAGGTACTGTTAGAGTAAGAAATGGAGGTGAAGAAGAATGAGAATACTCAGAGAGAATCCCCGAAATGTATAGCCGATGGAAACTACCTTGAAGGATATTGACATTTCCATTCATTTTGGACACATAAAATTGGAGAATATCCGGATTTACTCCAATAGAGGATAATACAGGTCCTGAATGTAACTCACTTATAAGAGAAGATAAGGAAGGGTAAACACGTTTATAAAACTTAATATAGTACTAAAAATGAAAATAAAGGAGGAAACTCACCCGATTGCAATTCACACGAACACATTTTTCTCTTGTACCCGAATATGGATTGTAATCTTTTTCTAAACAAAGGCCTTTCTCAAACACATAGCGAAGAGCACTATCTATAGAAGCACCTTCACATGTATTAGGATTGGATGCTCTTCGATCTACTACACAATCAAGCAGCTGTTGGACGGAAAAATGATCCTAGAAATCAATGAAATGATCTTTTCTAACAGTCCATAGGGGATCCGCTTGCTTATATTTCATATACATGTAGGTGGTTACTGCAACAGCCCAAGAACTAGCGCACTTCAAAAAAGGATCCACATTCACCTTCTTTGGGATGAGATCATTCCATGATACATCTGAAATATCGGTGGGATTTTCATGAGGAACTGCCTCAAAATCACTCAGCTGAAAGTTTGAATAGTCGATATTGTTTATGAGGAGCTTACGAAATCGCACTTCGGAGTAATCAGAATAGTAGCTCATTGCTAAAACCATTCCTGACAACTTCTGTGCACGGATCATTCGTTTGGTGTTGGCAGCATAATTCGCCCGCCGATCTCTATACTATTATGTTCCAGGGAATTCTATACCCATATTCGTCATCTTTATACTGCTTTCCATATCGATGCACAAAAGCGTCAAAAGAAGGAATGTTCTCTTCTACATCAGTATTAACTACTAAAGTGATAAATAATAACAATAAAAGAAGCATTTGTAAGAGAACAGTGGCAGATTTCCCTTCATTTATACTTCAACTTCGGAGAATCACCATGGAAACAGAAGAAGTATCAATGGATGTGGCAATGACAGTGGACGAAGCATGTAATCAGTGGAAGCTGAGTCCTGTCTTGCGACAAAACCTGCTGAATGAGGGAATTCAAGTATTCTTTGAGATTCAGACAAAAGCAATTCCACAGATCCTGGATTGTAGGTGATGACTCTGGGAGATTCTTTATAGGTGATAAGTGTGGCATCGCCCGTGACGTGACGATTTGTGCTCCGACAGGAAGTGGAAAGACACTTGTAGGTGATGTTACTTGTTATTGATTTTTTCTGCTAGGTGTATGTAATTCCGATTATTCAAGCATTGATGAACCGAATTGTGCCTCGTATTCGTGCACTGATTGTAGTTCCTTCAAGGGACTTAGTTCAGCAAGTATGTTAGTGATTATAGATAAGATTCAGGCTAAATTAACATTTGATGCCTATACAAAGGGAACTGATCTACGTGTGGGTGTTCTCGTTGGACAGGAAGCACATAATTCATTGCATTATAATAACAACGATTATTGGATGGGTAAGAAAGTTTCATAATACTAATAGGTAGATGAGTATGTAAATGACTTGGACGTGTTGAACAATGATGAAAATGTTGATATTGTTATTGCAACACCTGGAAAACTTGTTGAATATATTAAAACGAATCCTTCCTTTAATATACAAAACCTCCAGTATCTTGTTGTAGATGAAGCAGATAAGTTACTATTACAATCATTTGATAATTGGATTAATGTTGTATGTATTAACAGCTTCCATTCATTCTTAGTTATATAGTCATCTTGATGAGACTCCTTCCTCGGTATTTCAACGTGTTGACGGTATCTATCGTCTTCAAAGTAGCTGTAACCGTTCAACTATTGAAAACGGATCCCTTCCTGAAATACGTGGAATTCGTAAATTACTACTCTCAGCTACTCTGAACAGTGAAAGTAATATTAACATCCAGAAGCTGCGTTTATCAAATTTGCTTGTTTATACTGTGAAGGGAATGAGTGCAAAGAGTAGGTATGCATTTCGATTAGCATGTAGATGTTTTCACAGTCCCTTCAGGCCTTCACGAGCATTACTACGTTGTGGAAGCTATTCGAAAACCACTTGTTTTATATACTATCATTCTTAAGACAATTTCTGGAGTTGACAAAAAAATATTGGTTTTCTGTAATAGTATTGATACTGTCCATAGGTAATGAATAATATATGAACTGAATATTAGAGTATTTGTATTCCTACAATTAATGCTGGAAGATTCAAGTACTCTGGCAGAATATTCTTCTCAGCTTACCTCAAAACAGCGTTCAGAAACAATGAAGGCATTTCAGATGGGTACCAAACGTATATTGATTTCGTCAGATACAATTGCGCGAGGAATTGATATTCCTGGAATAACCGCGGTTATCAACTATGATGTTCCCAGATATGCAGAAACCTATATTCATCGTTCAGGACGTACGGCACGTGCTCGTAATAGAATACTGATGATTTAAGAGATAGAAAGAGAAGGTGAGGTGATTACATTGGTGAAACCAGAACAAGTGTCCTTTTTCCGATACTTTACGAAGAAAATTGAGGGTAGTCATCCAATTGAAGAGAAGCAGGAGGAGTATTCTAAGGAACTGGTGAGTGAATGAATATAATAATTGATTAATAGGAGGCGAAGTATGTGGGAGTGTTTGAAGTGTTGAAAGAGAGGATGAAGATGGAGAAGATGCGAAAGAGAGCGTCTATTTAGCTGAATTGATTGTTTGTTGAGATTTTTCGTGTTTTTAAGAGTTAATTGGTATCTTCGTTTGAGATGTTGAACAATGGACTGAGAAGAGAAGTAATTGATCAATCAGTGTACTTAACAATACTTCAAATCTCCCATTCAACCAACCTTTATCAGTGCTCTAACTTATTTCAATCATATCATATGTTAACATATTATCATGATATCACTCCATATACTCATTATGATACATAGTATCGTCATATTCAGATTAGAAGGGGAATCATCACTCT
>JANPWN010000432.1:0-34448 GCA_027406425.1 Blastocystis sp. subtype 8
GATTGGAACACCAATTGATCAAACACAGATTGTGAACTGCAACAAACACATCAAAAACGACGATATTTCCTCTTTGAACCTCCCTGACTACCTTTTGAACTGAAATTACGTTTTTGACTGAAATGCTTCTTTGGCTGTTCCTTGGACTCTGGAATACCCATGAACTTACCATAATCAAGTTCATAAACACGTTTCAAATTCGTTTCACTACACCTCTTAACAGACTCGAGATGATTGGCAATCAGAACCTGTCGTTCTGCTTCTGCATCTGGAAGTAACAAGCCGGGCTTTCCAAATTTCTGGTAAAAGGGAGAAGCTAAAATTGATGCCTATTTAATAATTCATTAAAGTCATATACAGGATAGCGATTCGCATTTCTAACAATTCCTTCTAAAAAGACACGATCTTGAGATTGGTTAATTTCCTTTGCATTATTGATGTTGTAAGTTAGTTTCATCAATGCATGTGAGCAAAAGGCTCTGAATCGCTACTAATCGCACGTACAAAAAATAGGTACTTTTATATTGTAAGAAGACTTTCCTACATCCAATGAAGCATCAATTGGGTTTTCGACAGAGAGCATAAATTCTCTCCCTTCTTCTAACCATCCCTTTTCCTCCTTTTCTACATATCCTCCATCATTTCGGACTCGCAAAACAAGTTTATCGTAATTCAAAAGCAAACCATAGTAGTAGAAGAATTCAAGAAGATGATTGGCTAGATTTCCTCGGTCAATTCCTTCTCTAGAAATAATGAAATATCAAAAGCAATACCGGATACACCACTGTTCAGAACTTAAACACAACAGCGTAATCATAAATGAACCAATTCCTCCATGATATGTATCATTCAACTCACGTTGACTTAACATGTATTTCAGAAGAAGAACCATAGGTCGTAAATGCGGATATCGAGATAACTGACGCATTACATAGCAAGACGTCAATAAGGAAGATTCTTGATTGAAACACATATCCACATCAATTCCGGTTTCCTACGAATGAAAAAACATAAAACAGTGCTAACACGATGCTGGAATTTGATGATTGGAACCCGTGCATGACTAATAACTAGGATACGACTGGCAAAGCTGCACTTGCGCAGAATCTACAATAAAAGACAAGAATAATACCTACTTTCTCAACAACTTTCAGATAATTGAGGTTTTCGTTACACTCCACCATAATGTCCAAATCACTGTCAGGAAGTGCTCTAAATATCATATAAGAAATACAATCACTTACAAGTTTGTTAAGAACGAACCAAAGGGATGTAGGATAGCTTGAGGTAATTCCTTTCGAAAAAGTTCAGTTAAATCCTTAAGAACAGCTTCTCGCATGTACTTGTCTAGAGTTGTCGGTTCAAGCCATTTGACTAAGTAGACCAATTCCTCATGCAGCTCGAATACTGGATAGTCTTTCAGCTTTCGAATATCAAAAAACTCAGCTCGTGAAAGCCAGGGAGGAAAATCAACAGAAAGTGGTTGAGAAATAGAAGTGGTCTTCTCAGTTGATTCTGCATTCTCTGCTTGTTCTGAATTCAACATGACAAGATCCAAGTCCTAGTAGTTATCAATCTAGTTTAATACCAAACATCAATCTCTGGAGACTGTCTTGAGTCTTTCACCAACTTTTCCTTTCCTTGTTTGATGATACTCCAGATGTCACTCATGATTGTTAAGGAAAAGAATGGATTGAAGTCTCACTTCCCACTCACATCGGATCATATAATACTTCGTAGTAACATTGATATATCTATTTACTTCATTTTCGTGTAGAGAAATGCGTTGGAGAATGAACCAATCATGTTGCGGGGATTTGTGTTTCACCAGGCCTCAGAATCTTATCTATGAGAAGTCTGTTCCTTGTTTCACTCCTTTTTGCGATGGTCAGGGCTGTGGGTGCCGACTTAAAGGTGGATTGGAGAGAGTTTATTAGTCGTTCGGATCCTCTTTGGTCTTTTGACACATCCAAGCCAGATACCATGCCAACAATGTGGTTTGACTCTCCTTTTCATGGAAATGGTAACTTAGGTATGCTTATCCTGGCAGAGAAGATTCAAAGAAATGGGACTGAAAAGTATATTCTTCGATTTGACCTTGGTAGAGCGGATGTATGGGATGTCCGAATGAAAGGAAGCCAATATGCTCATGGAGACAGGTAAGAAATCATATTTGGGAATTACTTCAAGCCAAGTGGATCGATGTCGTCTTGACATTGGGCATTTTGAGTTGGAAACTGTTGGAACAATCCTTACAGGAACCATGCGAATTAACCTATTTGACGCAAATGTTACTGGATATCTCACTACTACAGAGGGAAGAATATCATTTACAACAATGACAATGTCATCGGAACACTTATTCGTTATCGACATCGATACTGAAGGAAAGGAATCGGATCTTGATATCCGTTATGTCCCTGAACATGGAATTTGTAATGGTCGTTATCTTCCGGATGACTATGTGAAGAATCCGTTGCCAGAGTGTTCTACAGTTTTTTCCAGCCGAACATATCATGTCTGTCAACATCGTCTCCTTGTAGAAGGTGACTACGCAGAAGCATATACGATTGATCGTGAGAAGCAACGAATTCAAGTATATGCGACAATTGACAATTCTATTCCAGCCAATCATCTCCGTGATGTTTCAGCAAAGATTAATAGTGTGAAAATGCTTGAGTATATCCTTGATCGTGGAATGTCTGTTCTTCTCCAGGAACACTATGATTTCTGGCATTCCTATTATACTCATAGTTTCCTCTCGATTCCAGACATGAAATGGGAAGGCTTCTACTGGATTCAGGTGATTATGAGTAGTTTCGCTGATTGCTAGATGTATAAAGTGGGTTCCGCTACTCGATGCACATCTGATGACAACTGTTGGCCTTACGATCTCATGGGACCGTACATCCTACTTCTTGTGATTATTAGTAGATGGTGGAGAAAGAGTGTCTGGAGTGATTATCACTTTGATATGAACGTTCAAGTGGCTGCATGGCCTTTGTGGGCAGCTAATCATGATGAAGAGTTTATCTCTCTTCTCCGTCTTCTTGAAGAGAACCTTCATAGTATTCGTGAAGCTGTACCTCCAGAATACCAAGATGATTCGGGTGCAATGATTTGTGAGTAAGAGATTTATTGATGATTCACTGTAGAGGTGGATGGGACTTTGGCAGTGATAAATACACCTACACAGGAAATAATGGGTATTTCTATCCTCCTGGAAGTCAATTAGGAAATCTTGCTTGGACTTGTCAGATCTTATGGGTTCACTACAGATACACAATGAATACAACAATGTTGAAAACACTTCTGGTTCCAATGCTTCGAATGAGCAATAATTACTATGCAAGGTGATAACCACGGGAATTCACTCATATGCAGGTTAGCAATCAATCGCAATGGAACCTATCATCTCCCTGTAGCACAAAGTCCCGAATATGGAGACAGTGAAGATACGAATTACGATCTCTCCCTCTTCCGTTGGGGTGTGCAGACCATGGATGAAATCGTTCGTATTTTAGGAATTACAGAACCGAACCAAGCTAAGTGGCACGAGGTGATTGATCATCTTACGGAATACCCTGTTGATGAGGACGGATTGTTGGTAGGAGCTACCCTTAAGATGACAAGCATGCACCGTCACTGGAGCCATCTCTTCCCAATCTATCCACTTCATGTGACTCATACTTAGTGATTGTGATCGTTAGTTGATGGACCCAGAAACCACTCCAGAGCTGACAGATCTCATTGTTCGTTCGCTGGATCATTGGACATCGTATCATCCCACAGATAACGGGTTCTCGATAGCAGCGAGCACGATTATGAATCAGATGATCCCAGGAAGAGATGAACAGTCTTGGATTGAACTCAATAATGCATGGAAATTGGGTAATTTAGGAAAGGCTACTTTCTACTGGGAATCGTCACATTGTCCTGTGAATGAATCTCCTTTTGGTTTGGCTGCTGGACTTCAGTACATGATTCTACGATCAGATACTGGAAATATTAATGTATTCCCTCAGAGAGTTGGGGCTCTTCGAGATGTCAGCATGTTCAATATGCGGGCAGAAGGTGGTTTCCTGGTGAGTGGAATGTTGAAGAATCTGACAACTGAATGGGTGAGCATCGAGTCACTCTTTGGAAATGAATGTATTCTAAAAGTACGTGATTTTGATGACATTGAAGTGAAACCCGATTCGATTGTTTTCCAAATGATTTCGTATGAGGTAGATACTGGGATTGAGGTATAGTGAACACACATTCAAGATTGAGCTTCCCAAGGGAGAAACTGTACTAGTATACCCAAGAGGATCGTCTCCTGACTTTGTGGTTGTTCCTCAACCAGAAGATGTCACTAAGAGTCATGCATGGGGTCTGCATTATTTCTGTTTGTTCGCAAACAAAAAAGAAGATGTGAGAAGCAGAGTAAGGAAACACCAAAAATGATCAACTAACAGTATAATCTGCTTCATCACTCATAAAATACGGTGAACTATCTAGAAATAATCAGTGAATTCGAGTCTTACACGAGAATGCCGTTTGTTCTGCATTCTCAGTAACTTGAGGATAACGGTTTCTCTGCGTTTGGTTCCAATTAGGGGCCATTTGTGAAGGACTATCAGATTGAAATGAAGATGAACCTCTAGGACGTCTATACGTGTTACTGGAAACAGCGGAAGGTGGAAAACCCGCTGAGTAGGAGGATTGGATCGGAGCTGGGAAGAGATCTCGATTGGGATACCCAGTAGGTAATATGCCTCCTCGTTGTGCGTTTGTGATTGGAACTTGTTCTTGGGGCGAATAGGGGGTATCCGTCGAGTAGGAAGGAGAACTAACCATACGTAGTGCATCTTCAGGACTAATAGGTAAATCGTAGATGATTGTATCTCCCCGTAGTCTCATTTCGGTCAGTTTCTTCAAGTCTTCTACACTAATACCCGAATGCAGTCTACTGTATTACAAGGTCTCTTCAGAACCACCTACGTTGGAACTGCATTTGAATTGCGCTGAGTAATTTCCTTTAGTTTGTCCACAGAAATTCCCTTCTTAGAAATGAAATCATCCATCGTATTATCATGAGAGACATCAGATTTGCTAGGTACCGATGCACTATTCATTTCATAAATGGATAAGGGGAGAAAAGAAATAATACAGATCTCTATTGGATTTATTAGCCTTAATTTAGTCTTTAAATCATTACATAAATAGGTACAAACACATCAAAAGTATAAAAGAACTAACTATTTGACTCAGTAACATCATATAGTAACAGAAGCGGTTGATACTGTAGCTGAGAGCAATATGAATTCAAGTCTTCGATAGTATCCACTTTAATCGAGAACTTTAGAGTATATAGCAAATAACACTGCATGGAGTCATTCCACACAACAACACCTTCTCCATATGTTCTACTCCGTACCAACACACTCTTCAAATTGTACATCTCGCCTCGAATACCAGGACTGATATCTGACAAGTTGAACTTTTCAGGAATTCCACAGAATGTCAGATCATTCCCTCCATAAGGAAAACTAACACTCCACGTAAATCGAATCAACAGAACCTTCGGTAGTGGCTCTTCCAACATAAGTGATGCTTCTTTAGTAGCATGACATACAGGACACTGCTTTGAATATGGAAGAAGAGATTTCTTTAGGAACTGGGAAAAATGTTGTTGAATGCACATTGCCTCAACACGTGTAGCCGCAGCAGAAGACGGCTGTTTTGGCAATGATTCAAGCTTCTCCGTGATATAGAGATAATAAGAATATCCAGGAAGTGAAAGCCAAAGAGTCGATTTGTAATAAGAAGTTGGTTGTTCTGGCTGGCAGTCACAATTGAGGGTCTAGTAATAATAGATAGAGAATATAAATACATATGAGTACTTCACAGCGAAGGTCTGGTGTATATCACATTTGCATCGCATATAATTGACAATACTTGTGGGAGTTGGGAGGGTTGCTTTGAGTAGATGGTGAAGATTGATTACAAAGTAATCAATCGCGTCTTCTGTCACCTGATGTTAAGTAACTAATAAATCTATGATAATCAAGGATATCCCAAACTGTTGGTATTTATTCAAAAGACAACTTGAAACAAGTTGTTCGGATAAATCAAGACATAATTTGGAAGCATAACCAAATGATTTGGCTTCAATGACATTCTCAATCGCCTCACACATGTCACTCAACACGCTAATTTCATTTCGAGATTCAGTTCCTGGAGTCATTTGTAACACTGCACACAATGGTTGTATGGAGGGAGACAGTGAAGGAAGTTGCCGCGTTTTTTCTGGAGACCCGGGAAGATTAGATGTAGATCCACCTACAGTCGTTTCATTCTTCGTCATTTTTGAATTTGCCGCCAAAATCAAATCCCTCACATATTTGGAGGCAGTGAACCACAACACGGAATAAGAGAAGAAGAAGTTGAGTTTTAGAGAATCTGTAGCAGATTCCATTTTCGTGCACATTGCATTCACCTTCTGATTATCACAAATGAGTGGCAGTGAATCAAATGAGGGGGGAAGTTTACACTGAAGAGAGGAAGACTGAGTGTGTGGTGTCTTCATAAGATTCATATTGAGTGATGTGTCGATCGTAGGGCTGGTGATCAGACCACAAGAATATAAGTTTTTAAAGACAGGTACCACACCTGAAGAATAGACCGTTGGAGACAGAACAAGATTTGATATCACAGGACTGCTGTTCGAAGGGAGAACTGGATGGACAGGTGTATGGAGGATTGGTCGTGTTGATGGGAGAAGTCGTGATTGAGGCGTATAAGGTGTGGAAGGAGGTTTCTCCAGCTCATCGGAATTCTGACGTGAAGATCGTGAAGGAATATGATCTTCTTCTGATTGATGTAGATACCGGGGAGTTGATCTCTGATGTAACTCTCCTGAAACTCCCTCCGAATGTGGACTATGTCGTATTGACAGAGAATCCACTCGAATACCTACTCGACGCACTTCACGACAAATAGAGAGAGATAGACAATATTCCGCAAAGTACCGATACTACAAAATTAGTCCTGATTTTGGTCATTACCGTGAAATATTGGCGAATCACTTCTTCGAGATGTGTAACCTGTTGACGCTGTAAAACTAACTGTCGATCGACGAATGACTGCAAATTCTCCTCCTGATAATGACCCGACCGTCCCGCCAAAAAACTAAGTGAATTTGGTCGATACCGGAATCGTTCTAAATAGTTGCTATAAAAGTTGAGAATGGTTTTTCCCTTCAATACCTGAAGCAACTGACTGATATCGTAGGCATCCGAGGATAGTGGGACACCACGGGGATTTCTACTAAATGAGGGAAAGAGACCATCCACACAAATCACAGTATTGAGAGATATCCTGGATATCTTCCGGCACTGTACAACTCCAGAACATCTCAAACATTGGAAGGAGATTCTGATTGTATTTACGAGCAGTTGAATAAACACGACTAATGTCCACTTCCTCTCGATTGAGTAATGCTGAATGTAAAAATTCGACTCTTTTTATGTCGTTATAATAACTGGAAAGTAATTCCAGACAGAGCCGAATGATATCATCATTATGTTCCAGAAGCTTTTCTCGTGCAGCCAAACTATGAGGCATGTCATAGTGAATTATGCTTTGATAACTGGCGAAAACCTTGATTAAGTCGAAATAGCGATTGGGAATACGTCGTTGGGCAGCTCGCTCCAAAATATATTGGATAAAGGGATTTAAAACTGTCATGCAAAGAGACTGGAGATCTGATAGGAGACTGGAGGATGTGGTGAGAATTGTCGAGACAAGAAGAAGTCGATGAGAATAGGCATGAGCTAATTTCAAATGTAACCTTTTAGTGATAAGAGATGAATACTGATACCAATCATGAGCACATGCTCTATCATCATAAGTACTTGTTAACCATTGAGAAAGTTCTGAAGAGCGTGTGGTCATTCCTGTCAGAAGATCTGTCATCACATCTTCTGGTGAGTTGAGTTTAGGTAAATGAGGTATGATCTACCATTAAGAGATATAAGAAAAAATACATCAGCCAAAGGGGTTGTAACATGGAAATATAAACCCTCTTCATTATTTTGTGTTCTTGTATCCAGAAACCCCGAATCGATTGCTTCTTGGTTTTCTTCTGGATGTAACTCTTCAAATACCCCATTCAACACATGAGCCAATCCACTGAATGGGAAGAGATTATTGCTTACACTCATCACACTATCCTCACTACATCACATCACATGCCAACTCTTACAAATGATGTGTACAATAACGACAATAATATGCATTAAGGTTATTTGGGAGAAGAACGTGAGAAGTTGAACAATGAGGACAAGGACATTGAGATGCATTTGTGTGATTGTATGTTGGAGACTATATAAAATACTATCAGAAGCCATACAGTGAGATAGAATAATTGATACTGATGAGTGAGTTGGCGACGATAGGACTGATAAGCCTTGCCAAATTCAACTTCTTGGATTCCAACTTTGATGAATTCAATTCATCATTCCTACTTTCACAGAGCTGTTTGCTTAAACCTTGAGGTTCATCGAGATCAATTGAACCATTCTTCTTCACGTAAAATACTACCGTGTATAACCACATAGCGTACTAGTCATTATCACATTACCACAAACTCACTGTTTGGAGAATTTGAATATCACGGGTTTCTAATGTGTACAATTCTTGAATGATTGATTCCACTTCCTCATCTTCGATTATCAATCTGCGAATGAGATCGATAATCAAGTATTACTCGGGGATGGAAATTAGATTATCGGAATATGCTCGTTTCAAAACCTGACTTAATCGATCATCAGTATTTGAAATCTGAACATTAATGGGAATGACAAGAATATACCAAAATTGAGTTGTCAACACAAATATAGCGTGTTGTTGCTCTACACGGGAGTTTGAACTCTGTCTAAATATCACAACTCAAAATCATAAGAACATGATCCGTTATTGGCGATGCTTCTCCTAGGACTTTGATTAATTTGTTCATAACACTACTAATAATTTAATTATAAAAATCAGACCTTTTAAGGATTTCACAAGAAGATCCAATCTCATTAGCAGCTTTTGATAGCTTCAATCGATAATTCAATTGAGTGTCATTTTGAACAGTACTGGTTCGATCACAAATTGTTTTTGCATCTGGATCAGGATTTAAAGTAGTGTTATCATATATAAAGTACAAAATGGAAAAAACCGCAAGTAATCGCGATGACAAATCTGATTCTACAACTAATCTCAAATATTCTACCAAACGGCGAAGAATCATCATGACTTCTTGTTTCATTTCTCGCCACGACAATAATGGAAATGTGAAAAATTGCAAATAAAGAATTTCAATCAAGATCTTCTGGGCAGGAGAAATAAACGTATGTTTGCTCTTTTGGAGGAGAAGACTACTGGTCGGTAAGCATGTAGTCATCATTAAATAGATTTCAGTAAGTAACCCCAGTGTTTCTGTCACACTACAGTGAACGCACAATAATCAATATATACATCACTGCCAAATCATAATGATGGTAAAGAAAGGAGCATAATTCAATTCCATTCTTAACAAATTGTAGAGGAACTGGTCTCTCTTCATTGAGAAGATGAAGCAAACGATCCACATTGTTCATCAACGATACGACCGTCTATTGTCAAAACAACACTCTATCAGTACTCGTGTTTGACTCATCATCTTGCAAACACTGTTTGCTTGCTTCGAAGAGGGAGCAAGGAGTTTATAGGTATCCTATCATAAAGAAGACAAAATGCGTACTACCGAAACATAATTACGTAGCTCCTCAATTCGGGTCATTGAAAGAATATACTCGACGTCCTCCTGCCAAAGAGGTTTATATGGCAAGGCATATGCCTATAAATAACTCGAATGGGTATTAACAAACGAGAATCACAAGTACGCGCGATCGACAAAACAGAATCGAGTTGTCGGGCCAACTTTTACCTTCAGAACTCTTCTTGTCTTTCCTAATCAATCCTGTTCGACAGAAGTCTAGATGGTAAATGCACCCAACATAATCAAATACTGATTGATGACAGTCTAGCCAATTTCCCTATCCAAGCAGCCGTAGCGTCATACTGCAATCCCATATTCCAAATTAATTCGACGATTGGCAGTTCCTCGTGATCCATAACCTCAAAGGATATCTGTTTGGCTACTTGAATCAATAGTCGGCACTAACCGAATATGAGGCAAAGAAATTCCTTCGATTTTTGGAATTAATTTGAAATAAACACCATCAAATAAGTATTAGTGAGGAAAAGGAGTATGCAAAAAAGAAAAGAGACTAGACGCTTCAATTGGCGTCATTACTTCTTCCATCTGTTCTTTGGTCCACTGACAGATATCATTTACCTTCTGAATCCTTCGCAATATCCCATATACATTATGTAACTCAATACCGGGAAGCTGTAATAAGAAATCCACTCGATTCACTTCATCCTTTTTTCCATTAAGATATGAATCACCTTCATTCGTCATAACCTTCTCTAGAACAGGCTCCTCTCGGCCCCGTTTTACTAATTCCAGCATCTACCCATCACCTCACTTAAGTACACCCACTCTACAAGAAGAACGATCTGAAAATGACCATACAATACGCATTTGAGGATAACTACGAAGGAGAACAATTAATCTCGAGGTCGTAATTGTCGCCTCTCCTGTTGACTTAAACATTCCGCGCTCCCCATCATCCATTTCAATCAAGAGCAAAGGGACTCGATATAGACGAGACATTTGTTCCATTTGTTTTTGAAGTCGTCCTGATGACAAGGAGGACACTAAGTCCTGGAACGCTTTACGCTCAATTCCAGTATCGGGAGTTACCACATAATCACAAACATTGAGTGTGATTGGGATTAACTGAAAACCAGCTTTGAAAAGAGAAGAAGGAAGTGAAGCATTGAATTCACGTGAGTCCACAATTATAACGGGTTTTACTTCTGGTTTAGAGGAGAAATCACGAGATGATTTAGTAACAGTGGATAGTTGACTATATTAGAAGAGAAATCAATTGAGGTACTTCTGAGCCCAATGCCCGGCATTAACTAGATGCTTTCGTTCTTCGATCAATCGAGCGAAACCATCCACTTCACGTTTTAGTTCTAATTCATAATTTCGCTGTTCACAACCCTCGTAGCAGCAGAAAAACACCTTTTCAAGCACCTTCCCTTTAGTTTGACAATTGAACTGCTCTGCTTGTCGAATTGCCACAATATTAGCATCAACAAGAATTAAGTGAGAAGGAGAACATATATGAAAGGGATTATACAAATTATCAGCAGAAGAGCAGGGAGAAATGAAAATTTGCAGATGTGAAAAGTTGTCTACATTTCATTTCTACTAAACCTCCTACGATGAAGCACTTCAAATACACTATCATGGTTGCGAAGTCTCTCTTCTACACGCTGCAGATTGATTAAGAATTCGGATTTACTTCCATTTTCTCGTCGAATCTCTTCCAATCGCTTCTTTATAAATGAAAGTAGTTGATTTTCGACTGAATTAGCAGATCCATTTAGATAAGTGAGATGACGATAGAGTGCTCGTTGTAATGTCATAAGCATGTACAGTTTAGGTCTCGTTAAGAAGTTATGGACCTCAACAACAGACTTTGCATTCATAACAGACAAAAGAACAACCCGCTTCGAATTGTCAAGAATCGAAGCATCTATTTCTTGGAGAATTGTGACGAGTCCTGACCACTTCTGAGGAGGTTCGAGCCAGTCCTCGAGAGCTATATTCCCATTCAGTACTCCAAAGATTTCTTCATGAAGAGTTTTTAACATCAACTCACTCTCCTTTGTCTCCATCCAGTAACAGACACCAGAGAGAGACCCATTCTGCAGACGAAGATTCACATCATCAATTCGTTCATACAATGTGACAATACTGAAGTAGAGAAGCGTTCGACTTAGCTTGGAGAGCGTTATTAACTCATTTAGGAGATCTTTTGTCTTCTGACTATAGGAATACCCATGACATTCCAGATCGCGACGCACAAGAATTGAGAACCCTCCTTGAAGACAGAAGTTGAGATTTAACGATTCGTTTAAATCACAGCGCAATCGTTTAATTTCCGTGATATTACTTCGAATACACATCTCAATACAATGCTGTATGGTCTATACACTGAATCAATTCCCACCATCTTACATCCATCCATTCAGAATATACATACGTAACTTCCTCCACTACCAATGGATACTGCTCATAACTGCTAACAACAATGTCACGACTGCGCGGGTATAAAAACAGATAGTTGACAGTTAGTTCTTTTAAGAATGAGGCTAGTTGAGGAAAGGCATGACAACATCCTTGTGCATTATCACTGAAGCACTTGACAAATCCTTTACATCGAATACGAAATAACAGCAAACAAAAGAGATATGTTGATCCAGGATGGAGGGAATCAGCATCATACACTAGAATTCCAGCAATTAATTCATAGGGAAGATGATTTTGGAGAAAATCCAGTTGGAGAATTCGAGCCGAAATAAAAAATACGCCACCCTTTTTGTAAATCTGTTGACGATCCTTAGCTGTTCCAGACTAGCTGTTAATGACAAGTCCATCACATACATTAGTTGTAATCTCCTGAGGAAAAAGGGCGGGATCAAGGGACATCGGCAAAAGCTCTTGCAGGATCAGTTCCTTCTAAAATGATCAATGGAGAACTCAAAGCACACAGAATTGTCGGCATTTAAGATGAAAACAACTTGATGTGTCTGTTTCATCTTCAAAGCATAGTATTTGACAAAACGACCGAATAACTAATAAATTACATATGTAAACAGAAAAAACTTCTCGATAGCCGCAGGAACGAGATAGAACAATCAGTCCGTCGTCAGTTAATAAATCTTGAACTGCTCTCTTCAGAAAGTTCATTCTCGGGGACTCCAACGAGCGAATGAGTAAGATAATGGGCAAAAACTATGCATCACGAAGGAAGGACATGCAATAGTCAGATAGTGAGCTATTACCCAAACTAGTTAAGAGGACATTCTTCTCGCAACAGTCCTCAAACTCTGCAGGTGAACTATATAGCCTTAGTACATATCATAGGTCGATGAAAACAAACTCGTTGTAGATTACCTATCAACAGAAAACCGCGGGAATCAAAATCTTTGTTCTCTTGACAATCTTATTCTCTTCTAGGAAATGAGTCATTTCAATCTTCTCTCTGAAGATAAGAGAATGTGTGAATCCTATTTGCAAGACTTCTTTTCAACAGATTGTGGAGACGATGGAATGAGAGAATATGATCCTTGCTCTATGGAGGTTCCTTGGTCTATAGGTATAGTACCGATCGTTGATCCTTTCTTTATCCCCGTATTGGTTGATCTGCCACCAGTAAGTAGTAATCGACCCTTCCAGCCTTCAGAATCACACGGTGCAGAAGTCAATTCCTTTGAACCCGAGATTGTTGCTTCCAGGACGAAACGATTTCCATATTGCCAAGTGATGTTGGATGCACTGAGACAAACAGTAGTCCCAGAAGTGCCTCAGCACTCTCCAGAGGTAGTCGTTGCTTCTTCTTTAAGTGTAAACGAGATTACTCCCTCATTGGACTTCTTTTCCAATGATGTTATCTATTATAACAACGGTGTCATTGAGCGTCCGAGAGATATTGAAGTACCCCAACCCCTTTCTCCTGCTTGGGAGTATTCATATGACAATGAAAATGAGAGTGGGCCAGAAATGGAACTAGAATCCCATTATATGGGTTTTGATTGTCTCCTCGAAGTTCCTGAAGAACGTAAAGAGGTTGTATGTGAATCTTTGTAGGTGTTGATTACACAACGTGAGTACTAGAAAGAACTACGCTTGTCCTGTGTGTTATGAATCGCCTATATCACCTGTATCAACTATTTGTGGACATGTCTTTTGTCAGAAGTGTATTAAGCGTCTATTTATGGTGAGTGTGATGCAAAGTGCTGATGAGTAGTCAAATTCAGTTTCCTGGAAGTGTCCTCAGTGTAGAAAACAACTCTCACCTACTGATTATCATCCTTTGTATTTACCTTGATGTTATTTTTCATATGTGTTCAAGTGTTTGTTGAACATTAGATCTGCCATGTCGAAGGGATTTGTCAAAAACACATCAAATAGTGTCCCGCTAGATCTATGGATAAACCGCGGGTAGTGTTATGTGAGAATCCAAACTTTAGTTTTGTTTTGCTGTACAGCTATCCATGAGCTCTGTATCAACGACTTCGGGATCCAGACAGCGAAGTCAATCCCTGTTTGTGTGTCCTCCTTCAGTAAGAGTGACGAGTATGTGCATAACTATCAGGACCTACATCACATTGATAAAGCGAAGGAGTTATACTATTTACGTTTAGGAATGAATCTTGCAGTAAGCTAGTTACTTTGGAAATCATTTTTAGAATTCTGAGATGATGTTAAAAGAAAGGGATAGTGAAGAGGGAAAGTGTTCCGATACCAATGAGGTCTACAGTAACTCTTGTTTGAAACGATCTAAATCGATCGATATTATCAAGGAGTATAGGAAAAGATTAATATAATAACTCTAGACCCAGAATCCGCAGACCTATGACATCTAGTCGCGGGTTTACTGAAGATAGTATAGTATTGGCTTGGAGAGCTAATTTATAGTGGCATTTTGTACCAATGTAATAGGTTCTTATGATGTGATGGGGAAACCAGAAACGGTTGAGTCCCCTTCACCAAGAGATAGTGTAGGGTATTCAGGATGTTTTTGATGGTAGTTTGTTCCGCCACATCTTGCGCATTATTCTAGTTCAGGTGACTCTCTGTTGTCGTAACACTGTCTTATCCAAACGTGCTCTGCCTTCGCATTTGTATTTTGTGTATGCTATTTATGTGAGCTACTCCAGTCTCACTTTCTGTTTGTTTAAAGAATGTATTTCTGAAAGGTGAAGAATAATCATAATATTGGATCTCACTTCAATGAATACTAATCAAGACGCACCAATCATTCTTATTGCAGGTCAGGAGAAGTGTGGTAAGAGCAGTATTGTGGATGTTGTCTTCAAACGGATGTCCGTTTACAAGACGTTTTTCTTGGATACAACAGCTTCTCTGAAGAAATATACATCAAATATGAACCCTTTTCTGGAATACAACGTATGGGAGTTACCGAGTGACATGAATGAAGTCAGGGAAGAGATGACGAATATAAAACCATTTATTAGTCGTATTGCAGTTCTCATATATGTTTTCAACCTCGAGGTTCGTTGCCTGTGAGTCGGTATCACTTGTAGAATTCCAACAACAAATACGAAACCTTCTCTAACCGTGACGTGAGTGGACTCATTGAAATTCTTTCTATGATGTCAGAGGCTAAGGATCTTCATCTTTCTGTCTTCTTTCACAAATCTGATATTTCACTAACAACAGAACAACAAAATGGTATTTTTGGTGTATGTTTCTTACTTCTAGCTTATCAAAAAGCTATCCAAACATTCATCAATGAGCAAATCACTGAAATTGACATTCATCTGTCAACATATTTCTGCCGTACATCCATCTATGATAATTCGATTTTTGACGGGATTAGCAAATGCATTCAGCGTATTCTGCCTCGACGTAGTAGTGTTCAGAATTTATTAAATTCGCTTTCTCAGAGTTGCAATATGGATAAAGTATATCTTTTTGATACCTTCAGTAAATTGTGCATTGCTATGGATAGTACGCCTAACGAATCAGGTTTGTATGAACTCTGCAGTGATAGCATTGATGTTGTGTTTGAATTGGTGAACATTTATTGCAAGCCTGGGAAAGTTGATTTAGGGACTGCAAGGACTTTGGGAGAAATACTGGAACAAGAGGAAACCAAGAATTCATTTCCAATTATTTCTTCGATAACGTATGAATGATGATCGGATGTGATGTGTAGTTTGGAGAGGGGAAAGAGGAAATATTTGGTTCATTTTTATCAGGCTATTCGCAACATTGCATTTGTATGTGTAATTCGTGAAGAGAACTTTGATAAGATGGGTCTAATTAAATATAATTTGGGTCGTGTTTCTGAATGTCTGAAGGAGCTCTATAAGCAAGAAGAATGAATGTATTATTGTCCTCTAGATGTGACGTGTTTGTTAGAGGAAACAAGAAAAGGGAGATAAAGATAAGGATGAATGAGATGATGGTGTTCTAATTGAGACTTTGTGTAGTACTTCAAGAGATTCTTTATCACTTCTGCATTGATGATTCGAAATTCTTCTTTCAACAGAATCGTTATCTGTAAGGCCTCATCAACCCGACTTGCTTCTAAAAGGGCTAATGGAAATTGTTTCGCTTCCAACCATTTCTGCTGGTCGGCCATCTGATGTCGGATTATCTACTTCTCAAGTGATATTTACATATCCACATTCTCTAATAGATCTAACGAAGGTAATTCATTGATAGCCTTGTGAAGACATTTTAGGGTTGATGAAGAGGGCGATTTGCATAACTCATTCAAACACAACTCAATCAACTCACTATTTGTCTATAACTTCACCACATTCTTCTTCCTTACCCTAACATTATCCATTTGATCTGTCAATTCAGTACCATTTTTATCCTTAATTTTCTTCACCAATTCCAGGAATGCTTCTCCATCATCTTTCACTGGTTCAGCTTTCGTTTCCTTTTGCTTCATTTTCATCCATGCTTCCAATTCACAATTCCCTCCAACCGCTTTCAACACTTCTTCGCGATAGCGGGATGCAGGAAAACATACGAGAAAACCCATTTTCAGTTCCTTACAGCTGCTCTTCAGTAAGATATTTACACACGACTGTTCTTCCACTAAACTCATATGAATCGAACATGCTGCCAATCGCTCCCAAAGAGCTAGAGGAATGGATGGAATCGATTTAACTGCATACTAAATATGAATCTGGCTTTAAAAATGAACATATTTAAAGAACTCGCTGATTTGAACATCACGAAAAGCATTATTCTGCTCAATAAACGAAACAATTTCTGGAATGGTTGATGGATCGCTATATCGCGTTTTTAAGAGTGCTTGAGTAAAAGCTCGCAGTACCACTTCATCGCCCTTATCGTACTCAATCGAGAGATTTCTATGAGTTACCATATGAACATTAAGCTACCGTGAAATAAAATAACAAAGAGATTCACAAATATAGGGTGTCAGATGTGATTTGTTCATGTTGGGCGCCAGAAGACACAAGTATTTGTACAGCTCCCAAACAGATACTTTGCAATTTGCTGAGGCAAAGGAAAGGATCTGGTCATTGAGAATTGTCTTCATATTGTCAGTCGATAGCTCACGGGGATTTGTAATTGTTAGCAAAGCAATCACCATATCACTACTTCTTGTCCCCACATAACCAAGACATTGAATAAGGAACTCACGAGATATAGAGTAGTTCAACCGTAACATCTGCTTAGTGATATTCAAACATAATCGTTCATACTCCTTGTATAGCAACAAGGAGGAGAGAAATCGTTCATATGTGGTTTTTGTTAATGTCTGAGAAGATTGCATCAGGGAATGGTATAAGGAGACAACACAATCCAATCTTCTAAGTCGAGAATACTGATTTATAGCACAATTAATCACAGAATTGTCATACCCCGCAACCGACTGATAATAATCAAGGATCTCTTGAAGAAGTGAGATATTGCGAATACTACCAGTTTTACGGAGGAGATAGGTTATTGAAAAGCTGTTAATTCCATTTTCACTTTCTTTGAGCGTGTTGAAAACTTCTTTCAACTCATCCGTTGTCTTAATCTTCTTTATCATATCTGTTATTTCAGGAATCATCTCTCAATCATGTTTCCAATATTTTACTTACAAATCGTCTCTGCTTCATTGAATTCAATGCTGGAAGTGTATCTGTTGAGTAATAGCATGGTATTATGGAGTTGATTCTATTACTTACATTTCTTACAGGATTCCTTACTGTGACCTCTTTCTAACACTCCGGGCAATGAACCACACTGGACGCCGAATGATTAGTTGTTTAGACACACTACCTGCCTTTTGAACAAACATTAATGAATCATTTCTTCCTCGGTTTTCCCTTCTTCTTTGCCCGTTCCAGTTTTCTTCTTTGTCGATTCTCCTGCTGCTGTTTGTAGTATTCTAGAAGGAGCTTTTGATGCTGCAACTCCTCAGAACTCATTCTATTTCATCAATCAATACTAATAATTCCTACTCCATCCATTCAGACACATCTTCGTCCGTCACAATCGCTGCTCTCAGCTGTTCCTCAAGCTCATCTTCTGAGCTACTCTCTCCCAACTGCATTGCTAACATGGACATTGTGGTGTTTAAACCACCCGTCCGAGCCGACATCACAGCTCCTTTCGTAACAACTTTGAAACCATCCTTTTTTGCCTTCTTCTCATTAGACTGCACTTTTGGTTCCTCGGATACTGCCACAACAGGAATAGGAACTGACTTTTTTGTCTTTCTTTTCTTCTTTTTCTTTTGAACAGATTGATCTGAATTCAGTTCCAGTTCATCAAGATTAGGAGGGTTTTGAACTGCAATTTGTTCAATTCTTGTTTGTACTGTAGATAGAATAGGTTCTTTCAATTGATACTGTTTTGCTATTGACACATACTCTTGAAACTCCTTCTATACATAAATTACATTTATTCCACAACATACGATTAAATTCAATCTCTGTTCCATCTGAATATATTCCTCATAGCTGACTGGACCTTTTCGCAACTTCAGAACAATTTGGTTACATCGTTCAATTCGTTTCCTCAGAGCTCTTAACCGTTTGTAAACGCTCTGAACAACATTTTCAGCATTCTGCGAAGTTAAAATGAAAGATGGCGCTATTTCAGATGGGCATTGTTTTAGAGGTGGCAGTGAAGAGAAGAACGAAAGAAGCAGTGATAGAAAAGATGGATAACATAGAGATATTTCAATGATGCTATTAATCAAGAATGTGATGGTTTTGGTTTGGAGAAGGGGGCAAGAGTATGTCTAGCCATGAATGTACAATATTTAAACATGTACCTTCAATATTGGGAAAATTCTCGGAATGGAAGAAAGCGTCCCTTTCTTTACCCAGTTCTTCAGAAAACATTCCAAAAGAGTTGAAGAGGGTTTGTTAATCCATATCCTTTCTTCTTTAGGTAGGTATCGTAGAATTCGACAGAACATACCAATCTGACTATTCCCTCCAACAATTTCCATATTTCCTGCCAAATTCTGAATTAGACCATCAGATTCTACCTGAAGAAATGGAACAAGTTTCTTCGATCCAACCAAGTATCTACTCTTCAATTCCC
Organism: Blastocystis sp. subtype 8; assembly: GCA_027406425.1. Lineage (NCBI taxonomy): Eukaryota > Bigyra > Opalinata > Blastocystidae > Blastocystis > Blastocystis sp. subtype 8. The sequence goes on from JANPWN010000432.1 coordinate 19,271, forward strand.
AAATTCATATCAACCTTAATCCGTTTTCACTTTGAGCAACACAAACACTTTGAAATAGCTCAATTCGAACAATGCGAATTCCATTGAGTAAACCGTAAATGCACCCAGGTAGAACACTTGAAGGAAATATACTTTTCGCACTAGTAGTTTGAGAACAAGCGGAATCTGTGAAGTAGTAGAATGCAAATAATTGTCCCGATTTTGTCAAAATGACATCAAATCCATCGACACAGAGAATCTGACTGATATTAAGTGATACATAGCACAAAGTATTTACTTTGGTAGGATGGGAAATGCATTTTCCCTTCTCTTCACGATTTTGACGGTAAAACGGCCAGAAATAGATTCCATCTTCGCAAACTACACAGCTCTGATTGAAATTACAATGAATCTGATAGACACGGGGAATTGTAATGGCAACCGGCTCTTTCACGATGGGTTTATCTGTGTCTGGAATTTGGCCTGAGGTATTCTGACCAAATCCAAAGACATTTCCTTCGTCATCAAGTACAAGAGTATGATGAGAACCACAGCTAACTTGAACAATAGGTCGTTTGAATGGAATGTAGCTAAATATGAAAGAATGAAAGAAGAAATGACTTGAAATGAAATCCAGATTCTGCATAATGGACTCTTCCTTCGATATCAACAACAACAACATGATCCTCCCCCATTGCAACACTAGCAATTGGTAATGGAAAAGTAACCTGGTGAATGGACATAAGATTCAGACGAGGATGGGAAGAATAGAGAATATGATCAGAAATAAATAGAAAACGCTTTGAATTAATTGTGCAGTGACTCACATCACGATATTTGGAATTGAAGGCACTTATATTAGCTTTCAGTTGCCTATCCACAGTTTCAAATCCGCCTTGTTTTGTTAAGATCAAAAGACAATCATATTCTTGTCCTTCTTGATGGATAAAGCGGAAACGATTGGAAAGATGAAGAAGAAGTTGATTCAAATTGGTAGAAGAAGCAAGGAGTAAGATAAACACTAATATTGAGATTACCAGATTACCAAACCTCTCCAACTCTGATTCTCATATGCAACATCACACGCCGAATAGTTCATCTACTTGGAACCAATACAAAAATGGTACTGCATCTTCTTTCATCGAACACAAATCCTGCTGGATTAAATACTTAGCACAATTTATGGCATCATACTGAGCTCCAAATCATAAATTCAAATTCATTATATACCTGCTAGATGAAGTAGTCCTTGATCATAGCTATTTTTATATTCCAATGGAGATATTTGATTTGTAGACAGTACGTTCATAAGCATATCAACATCATCTCTCTGAAAGATTGATGATAAGGAATCGCTTCTTGGATTGTACTTATTAAGAACATCAGATAATCGAATGAGAAACTCTTCTGCATTCATGATCTGTGACACAAAAGTGTCCTAACTTAACAAACATGTATTCACATCTACAGATACTCTTTATATCCCTACAATTTTTGCATGGCCAACTTTTTTAGATCCATCTTTAATGAATAGGCACTGCTCCCAAGCCACATTCCTATGTTTCACTCATCATTTCTAAACTTACGCTCCTCTATTGTTGACATCCAGCAAACCAAATAAATTTGTTCCTCCCACGAAGGGTCGATCCATTACCAACTCGACACGATGTGAGCTGGGATGTACCGCTAATACAAATCCATAGGAACCAATGGGAAGATCGTTTCCTCCAGTAATCACTGCACGATCACCAATAGAAGGAACTATAGCAAAGCACTCTGTTAGAGATGCTGTATAGCCATCACGTTCCCAATATGCAATTTGATTGGCTGAACACTCAAGAACACAATCCACTTTCTTGGAAGATTCTTTAGCCATGACTTCACCTGCTTTGGCAAGAAGAGAAGCCTGTTTCTGTGTTGCACAAATTCCATATTGATCCATGAAGGGTTCCTCATGATAAGGAAGATCAGCCACGTATTTCTCAAGTTCTCTAGCAAGTCCACTATCACCGTCAAATAAATCATTCAATGATGATGAGCTATCTGAATCTCGAATTCGCTCGAACACTTCGGGATACTTATTCTTATATTCCATAAGAATGTGTAAAGCAGGATTCGAAAAGCGGATTGCTTGCATATAGAAATTGTCAGGCTCTAACAAGGAGTCATAGATACATCCGATTGGAGAGAATGGAAGAGGCGAATTCTGCCTTTCCGAGTAATTGATTCGACCATTTAATCGACACTGGACATATTCTACACATAACATATAATTCTTAATAATACTAGGAAGCATGCGATTGCGATCGAACAGAGTTAGTCCTATATTTCGCTTGTGACCTTCATCATCATATACAGGATAATATCCAGCAATTTTCATTATCCCTCGTCCTGATAACCCCAAGATTGATCTTAAATCGTCCACAGAGTACCATTTTTCAGCCTTCACACGCTCCAATACTTTGTGACCGATTCCCGTGTTCTCCGGTATCGACTGAAGACGAATGAATGCCGTGTTATTTTTGACACGCTCCACTACGCCAATTCCTCCCATCGCACAATTCTTCTCAATTATATTGGTACCTAAAAACACCACTATTTCTTTAGGGCGAAGTCTCTCTTCCAAAGTCTGTTTCTGTTTGGCACAGAGATGTGGATCAAGAATCTTGTCTACTGGCTTCACTAACTGAAGTGGTATTAACAAATGGTCGTTTGCATAGCGATATGTTAGAACATTTGTAACTGGATCTCGACGCATTCCAATAATCGGGCGAATTGCTACCAAAATAGGAATTTCATCTAATTTAGTTCCTCCAAGTCCGATTTCATTCATACGACCAATGAGCGCTTCCACAACCATTCTATGCATCAGATTGTTGATTGCCTCTTTCTCATCGTCTGGGAGCAGGCGAGGTTTGCTCACAGCTACAGTGAGGTCGAAATACTGTGTAGGTGTGTACAATGCTTCGATCCGACCATATCGTGTTCGACATGTATATGAGACCAAACGCATGGCACAATTATCAGCCAGTTGGAGGAGAATCGAAAGATTGAGTCTCTTGAGAGGCAAACGAGGAGGGATCTAAGTTACAGTCACTTATTCATTCGTACATGAATGCAGATTGTTGGCTGCTTTCCAACTCGACCTGTATTCAAAATATGGATCTCCTCTGTTGATACTTCGTGGGACTTCAGATCAAGACAGGACGTTCCTGGAAGAACTTTTAGGTGAAGAACATTTTCTTGTTTTCCCCGCGGTTCTGGAAAGTGGAAAATACAAACATCACACATATCTTTCACATCTGGTAACAAAGGGCATGGAAGTGGTGAATGGAACACAATTCCTTTTCCCCTTAATTCTTCAGAATATTGGAATAAACGGGCAGGTTTGAAAGTATTTCGATCCTTCTCTTCAGCTGTCAGGTTCTGATCACAATTACAGTTCTGCACTGCACTTCTCAATGCACTCTCCTCAATAAATGGAATTAGATTTACTCCTTCCCAAGGATTAATTTTGTTATTCATATCAATTGCAAATTCCCGCGGGTAAAATTGAATGATTGGAGAGTGTTCATCCAACACAAGTTGCTGATAGGAATGTGGAAGGAGAGCTGAAGATTGAGGAGGGAGACATCCCAATTGCTGCATGAAAGGAGTATAAGGAGCATGGAGTTGGAAAGGAGTATACTTCCTAGGTCTTATGGATCCCAGAAATACCAAACATATCATAATTAGCTAGATCGCTTGCTAATGGAGAATAATGATAAGGATAATACCAAGACCATGATACTACCCCACGGTAATAATAAGAAAAAATCCATTGTAATCCCTCATAGTAACTGCGACACACATCATTTAGTACATCCTGATTCTCTGAAAAATCAATCAATTAAAAAAGTTTATACCGGGAATCTTCACATTCAATTTGTCAAAATAATAGAAATCACGGAAATTCTCAAATCTCTCTTCTCCTAATTCTTTTAACATATATGATTCCGTTTTGATGATTGGTAGTCCTCCAGGAATACATTCTTTGGGATTGGGATCCTATTCTGTGATGACAGAAAAAAGGGAAAATACTGGAGGCGAACTCTGACGAACAGCAAATCGACTTCGACGTGGATTTTCCGTCTGTTGGCGCTCATGAAAAACCTCAGCTTCGATTTCTCCTAGCTTGGCAAATAGAATTTTGAGAATTGGAAGAACTGGTTTTGCATCTTCAATTAAAAACCCGTGCACTTTGGAGATGATATCTCTATCTCTTATCACGTCCAAATAATAATACTTATAAAGTGTTACTACTAACTGAATACTTCCCTCATTAATATCAAGCGAAGGCAACTCAGGCAAAAAGTCATCACCCAAAAGAATCATCAAAAACACGAAATCATCGATTAAGCGCTCCTTGTCGATCTCTACCATCCAGCTATGATCTTTCGGTGTCAAGTCATATAGGAGGTAGGTACGAAGAGCAGCAATGTGCAAAACCTGCCATGTACTCTATATGGAATAGTGAAAATGCATTCATTACCTTCGCAACAGCACGGTCATCAATCTTCTTGTTATCAGCAAATGAAAAGAAATTGATGATTTCTCTTAATAGAATGATATTCACATCATGCAATGACATCGATAACAGGATTAGGTCAGCGTCCAATCCATAGATGCAGTGACGTTCATTGCTGTTGTAGTTTGGATCTGTTACCAAACCACGAATAAATTTCATGATTTTGTGTTCACCCTCGCCAGGATCACTGTGTGACGAGTACACAACTTTCGTCTTCCTCCAAAGAGGATCCTCCGAAATCTTTTTGTGAATCATATACTCCAGCACTTTGTCTACTTTATACATAAATTCAGTACCTGGAGTAATGCAATTAGAGTCAAACACTTTTCCATGATAATTTCGCTCAATAGCCTCATTCATAGCATCGGTTGCTGCCCGATAACGACGAGAGCGTTGTTGGTTGAGCTTTGCTCGTGGTGCAACACCATCTACGGCAATAAACAACAATTTTCGTGGTTGGATCTGCTTGAAAATATTACAGATGTATCCCATGATGTATGCAGCCACAGATTCGTCCGATCGGACTCCTTGGGTAATGGACTCTCCATGAGTCGCATTATGAATCACACCGTTCAGATCAAGATACAGATAATCACAAGAGGGAAGGTATTGAGGAGAAGTGACAATCTCGTTAATCTCTGGGTATCTCTCCGAAAGGTATCTGTAAAACTTTGGAATTCCCATAACAGTTGATTCCTAAGGGACTTAGCAACAGTTGGGATAATTACTGGAAGGAATGAGATGGATTTACAGAGCACCTAAAGTGGATTCGAATGGATTTATTAGCTAGTTAGACCAGTAGTTTGGATGAATCCTTAGTACAAAGTAGATAGGGTAGATATCATGATATGTGAGTGGGAGACGGTATCTCTATCTGAAATCAAAAAATGAAGGGTATCTCCAAAAACGATACAGATCCGTATAGTACCAAATCTAAATCTTCCACTAGCAATTTAAAAATCCATTTGAATTCATTCATCATAGCAGCGACTTTTAGTAGGATATCACTTTCAGTTCCCATGCATACCCTCAGAATTGGTACACCAAGTCGTCCCATTTTGATTAAACTTGTATCTATCCTTCTACGTGAAAGAAACACAAACAGCAATAGCAGAATCTTCCAACAAACCATATCGATCGTATCTCTACCCCCTACTCTACACAATGCGTGAGAATTGCAAGAATGGGATTCTAGAACATCATGAGTGTGGAAGAAGTGATAACCGCGGTTATAAAAAGGGGAAACAGTTGCATGTCAAGGATCTTTCATATTTTCTTTGTAAGCTTCTTGATTTTTGTGACATAATGTCTGTTGAACTACCTGGGTAAGATCCATTTTATTCTGGATGATGTGTTAGCTATTGTGAGGAATTGTTGAAGGCTCTTCCCGAGCCCGCCAACGTTTGGAAGTACATGCTCGCTCTGACCCAGATTCCTCGTGGATCAAACATGGGAGACGAGATGTGGAGACATCTTAAGGTTCGTGAGTTCCTGCAGAAGAAGGCCGAGGAGCTTGGTTGCGAGACCTATGTTGATAAGGGCGGAAACCTGATTGTGAGAAAGGCTGCCTATCCTGGCTGCGAGGACAAGCCCACTGTCTGCCTTCAGTGCCACATGGATATGGTCGTTCAGAAGGACGATAATGTGAACATTAACTTCGATACTGATCCTCTGACTCCTCGTATTGTGGACAACACATGGTTGATGGCTACCGGAACTTCTCTGGGTGCTGATGATGGCGCTGGTGTTGCTACTTGCTTCGCCATTCTTGAGGATAAGACTATTAAGCACGGTCCTCTGGAAGTTTTGGTCACCCGTGATGAGGAGACTGGTCTCTATGGAGCTGCTGGACTTGAGGCTGGAATCCTGAAGGCCAAGTATATGATTAATGTGGATTCTGAGGAGGAGAACGCTGTGTGCGTTGGTTGCGCTGGAGGTTACACTCTTCACATGAAGCTTGCTACTCCCCGTACTCCCTTGGATAACGAGGTACGCAAGACAGTTGTGTTGAACAACTTCCTTGGAGGACACTCTGGAGTTGATATTGGTCTTGGTCGTGCCAATTGTATTCATGTGGTTGGTCGTCTCCTGAAGGCTCTCTGCTGCCCTGTCCGTGTGATCAGCATTGACTGTGGTACTGCTCACAATGCTATTCCTCGTAAGTGCGTTGTTGAAGTGGCTGTTCCTGCTGACAGAGTGGAGTGCTTCGAGAAGTGCATGAACAAGCACTGGGAGGAGTTCGCTAAGGAGTACAAGCCTATTGAGGCTGAGGCTACTATGACTATCTCTGAGGGATCTAGCGATATGGAGCCTTTGACTGCTGAGGCTTCTCAGAAATTCATCAATTTCATTAATGTGTATCCTTTTGCTGTGATGAGATATTCTGCCACTGTTAAGGGTGATATCGAGACTTCGACTACTCTGGCTATTGCTAAGTGTGAGAGTCCTGAGACCATTTTGTTCGTTTCTTCTGTCCGTTCTTTCGCTCAGAGCCAGATGGATTGGATGTACAACAGAATCAAGTCGATCTGTGAGATGTCTGGTATTGAGCTCTCTGAGAGAATTGGAGCGTAAGTAGTGTGTGATGTTGAGTGCTAAATTCATTCGTATTTCCACTTGTTGGATATGGGAATCCGAGTTAGCAAAGAGGAATACGTTTATATATGAGTGACTGTTGAATGAATGATTGTCTACTTACCCATAACGGAATATAACATTATGTAGATATCCTGGATGGGAACCTAACATGGCTTCTCCTTTGACCAAGGATGTAGTTGAGGCTTACAAGGTAGTTACTGGAAAGGATCCTCGTGTGTATGCTATTCACGCTGGTCTGGAGTGCGGTCTGTTCATGGAGAAGTACAATCATTTGGATTGCACTTCGATTGGACCTACTATTGAGCATCCTCATAGTCCTCAGGAACGTCTGCTCATTGAAACCGTTCCTCGTTTCTTCAAGGTTGTAGTGTATGCCCTCGAGAAGCTGGCTGCTTAAACTGTGACTTTGTGTTTGTTACAAAGAAGGAAATCGGAAGGAAAGTGAATACCATAGGGAGACAGATCGAGTTGATGAGTGGCCAGAATTAGTTGATTCACGAATGGGTAAATAGGCGAGACAAGCGATAGGAATTGATTGTTGTCTTCCACATGGATGAGAGAGGGACACACACACGTACACAAATTACTAACTGTCATTTTGTTGACACTTGAAAAGGTTGAAATACGATACAAAAATGCGCACAGATAGAGAAGATTAACAGCATTTACTTCAGGGAGCTTCTTCACCACAGCTAAAACTGCTTTTGTGTCTTTAGTCTTGTTAGCTTCAATAATATCTGGAAGGAACGAGATTGGAATCAATCCATCATCTCTGAAATTGAAGAGTGCGGTAAGCAGGGATGTCAGTTCCTTAAATCCTGTAATAGTTCGAATAAACGAATAATCTCCCTACGCATCATCACATTCCTTCTATCATCACATTCTGAATTCGTGTTGTATATTTCGTTACCAACACCTTCATACCAGGCTTGCGAAAGACCCCCTCTTCGCAAAATGCTTTGATGGAAATCAGCGTCTCGCAAATCTCGGCAAATGCTTTGATCAATTTGGCATTCCGTTTCTTGGGAGAAGACTCTACTTCCACTTCAACTCGATCAAAACACACTGAGTTCAGTCGATCATCCCGAAGTTCAATATAAGTTAAAAAGGAATCATACATGCGATCTGCTAATGGAATGTAGTGTGGACAAATGGATTTGACGTCGGAATAGGTGTGACACGAATGAATATTAATCTGGAAATTACAAAACCATGCCAAATTCTACCAAATCCTGTTGGGTCATTTTTCCTTGATTTTCCCAAATCCCCTCAAATTCTTCTTTTCCCCACTCCAGATACAAATCAAGGACATTTAACAATTCATTTCTTCTCGCACTTGTCTGTAAGACCAAATCGAACGATGTCTCTAGCTGCTCAGAGACGATTGAGATACATTTTCCTTGAACTCTTTGTTTCTCATACTCCAACAAGGCTTCTGGTGGCGAATCTATAATTCTCTAACTATAACTCTCTTTCAGAATCAATACTGTGATTGATGTCAATGGAACCGACATCACATTGTCATCTCCAACCGAAAATAAAGCCGAATCCAGGAATGGACTAAACCAAAACATTCCTAGTCGATACATTCGCGTTGTGGCTCGTTTTATGTAAATAGGTTCAGTTGGTATAAAAAGTGGCAATTTTGTCTTTGGCGGTTTCGGCAGCCTGTGAACACTGCATCCATATGTATTTGTTTCAGGCAATAAACCAAATTGAAACATCTCATATGCCACCTTCTCCAATGTTTGTAAATTCCCCAATGAGTATCGATATCCAATAGATTCTCCACAAATAGGAGGAATTCCAGAATACAGAAGTACTTTGAATTTCTCAATTTCCCACGGGGTAGAATCATCTGGCAAAAACGCCTCTCTTTGTCGTGACCCTACAGCATGTAACAGTGCTTGGACGAATTTCACTAAGAGTTCACAGTTAAAGTGCATATCAAAGAGAGATTGCTTTGGACTAATTAAGTATGCACAACTCAGAGCTGTAGGAAGATCCGAAAAGTCCCTACTGACTGATTTGCGGAAGAGCGAACACTCCCAAATGAAGCGAATAAGGAAGAGAAGAGAATGACGAACTGTATCTTCCATTAACAACACATAATTGTAGAGATCCTCATCTGAGCCTGTTTTTGTCAATTCCATAATTCGGGGATATTCTTGTTCTGGAATTAAACCACCCTCAAGTGACTGAATCCAATCTTTGAGCAGTGCAAATAGCATAAGTGGATTCTCCTCCTTGTCTAAAGAATCATAATTACCCTAACACATTGAGAGAATGAGTCATGAATACTTGGAAAACTGCTTCTTTAAGTTGAGGAGAGGGAACAGGAAGGTTCTTAAAGGGATCAAGAAGGAAGAAAGCATGTCGCTTTGCTAATGCTGATATGATGTGCTCCAGAATCCGAGGAACTGTGTGTTGTTGACATCGATCTGATATGAGTGAGAATCGAAATGAGATGAGGGAGTGAGGTGGGTGATCATGAAGGAGTGAGGTGGGTGATCATGAGGGAGTGAGGTGAGTGATGGATGAGGGAGTGATCATGAGAATATGGTAATGAGGAAATGGTAAGGAAAAATAAAAGCATGAATGAAAGTATGCATAGTAGATAATGAGATAATGTATGAACGGAGTATCAAAATACATTAAGTGACAAATCCCTCTCAAATACTTACATTCCTTATCTACATTCAGAGGCAATAAAGAAGGAGAAACAGAAGTTCCCTCTTCAATAAAAGCTTCAAATGACTTTTGTGCCATATGAACTACATCCTTTACTAATTGATTCAATACACTTAAATCATTTTCAGTTTCCACACGTTCTAAATGATTCTATTTCTTATTCTACACACCAATACCCACTCTATCTTCACTATCCAATTTTTCCTTCATGGAAATCAATAATCCTTTTCCCATTAATCGATACCAGCTTGTAACCACTTTCAGATAAAACCCCCATCGATTTCGTTCACACACCAATTCACACTGTAATACAATCTCACGTCGATTTGTTAACAGAATACTCAAACAAGGCATTCCCGAATCACTTTCTCGAAGATTAACTGACACGATCTCACTTAGTTCTACCGAACCCTCACTCACTTCCCCAACACGACTAAAACACAATCGATCCAAAGTCACGGGGAGACGCAAATATCGACTTTTTTGGGATCGATTATTAAGCAAACGACGAGAAAATAATGCACCACGAAGCAATGTAGTAATTACTGTGTGTGGCGACTCATCTGTATTGTGCCAATCAAAAATTACAGGAGTTTCATCGGATCCAAAATTATTCTGTTTGGAAGAGAGAAGATTGTAATGATTCAACAGAGAAGTGGTATACTCCAAACGTAACACATTTTGTAAAGAACAATTGAAGATTGAAAGCTGAATTGTCTCCGAGTATGCCTTATCTAATTGAACTTGTGAAAGAGGAAACTGACTCTCTTGACGTAAAATCAGCTTCAATGCAGCAAAAATAATACCAGACATCTATTTGTCAAAAATTCGAACAATTTTGGTTACTTGAATTTCGTTTGAAAAAAGTGCAGATTTGATGTACCAAAGGACATAAGCAAACAGATTTCGCGAAGGTAACACAATTGAGAGTAAGTAACACATCAATTCCCAACCTCGCTTCTCACTACTCTGTTGCATGTTGGCAGTGGTCTGTTTCATCAGAAAACAGAAAGACTCATCAGCAATAGCTTGGTTTGTAGTGACTGCTTCTGTAATTAGATCCAGAATCAGGGCGGGATTGCCCTCGATAGGGAGATCTCTCATGTACATCATAATTCGCTTCTCGACAGATAGTGCAATAACTGTGTCCATTTCTGACAGAGGCAACAGGGTTGTTATAGGAGCACGTGGGGAGAAATTAAACAATTCTGTATCAGGTTGTTTGGTTCGTCGATCTCGTATAAAATACATCACAGCATACTGAGAAAATGAAAAATTCGGCACTAAAGAACTGGTCTCAATATCCTTATAAATACTATCATTTGGGAGAATGCCCAGAAATGGACGATGAATATGAAGAGGATTTGTAGAATTATATTCAGCATAACTTGTCAACTATATATCAATCCATCCATCAGGAAGAACAGAAGATGAAATGCTCTGGACATCACCGCGAAGTGAATCATCTAAATGAAATTCAAGAATCATTACATACGAATTAAAGATGCCATATTATCTGTTCCAGTCTCGCTAAAGTAAATCATTGAGATTTCTCGTTTCTGTTCATTAGTGACAACCAATGGAATTACCGGGATCACTTCATACTCCTCGAGATATCGTGTGTAAATGTTCACTCCATCTTCAATGTCTGATAAAATCGACAAATGCTCAGAAAGAGGAATATGATATTTCTGACGAATTGACTCAATAGCGAGAATATCTTCCTTTGAAGCCACTTCCTTCTGAAGAATGGACTCCATAAAGGACCGATAGAACATATGAATCAGATTCTCCGTTGAAAATGCTATGCTTTAAATGAAAAACAATATAGCAACAAGAATCGGAGGTACGAGACTGAATACGAAGAGGAGTATGAATACTGTGATTGCTTGATCTATCATATTACTCAATACTGCTACTTGAATACTTAAAGGATTCAGCCGAGTTTCTATCCATTATACTCTCTACTACTTCCATACCTTCCTGAATAACGAATCGACATCGCTGACCGAGATCCCATTGTATCTCGCCGAAAGTTTCGTTGGTTCTCCAGACTTTGAATCATCGGTGTTACTGATTGCTGGCGCTTTACGGTCACAGGAAGGATAGGAACAACACAACAGCTCGGAAAAAAGCCCTTCACATCCGAATTGTTTATACCTGCAGCCCATCCACTTTCATACTGACGCAGTACATGAACAATGTCATTCACTTCAAGTGAAAGCTGTTTTTCATTCTGCTTCTCAAATTTAAGAATAACTCGAGCAAACTAGAACTCAATTCACAGTATACAATAATACGTAATTACAAACAGGAGCAACTAATGCTGGCTCCGATTCTGCTGACATATCATCCTTTACCCCCCTTGGAATAAACCACTGTGCTTCATGAGTGATCCTATTAAAATAGTACACTCTTCCCGTTGATGGATCATTACACTTCACAAGGGATGCAGAATTATTCATGAATAGCGTGAAATGAAAGAGATCCTTGATCAAATGTGTTTTTGGAATTACGAATATATTAGGTATTTATGGAATAATACAATTGACAAAGATACTCTATCTCAATGAAGAATGCCGAAATTACGTAATAAACGCATGAAGACAATTCGAAAGAAGATGAGTACGAAAGATGGAAGGAAAAGAAACAAACGAGGTTTTTCACAGAATATAAGTATATCCATTCATTGGTGATTACATAGACCACTTTGATGGATCTCCCTGTAGTGGGTACTGTCACTGTTAATACTTCCTTCCCAACTCATTGATAGTGTTGACCCAAGAAGGATACGGATATTCCTGGTTAGTTATCAATGAAGATAGGAAACAATTTGGAGATTATGAAGAACTGTTTGCAATTCTTCAGGTGCTGTGCAACTCCAAAGCATTTATTGAATTCCTTTGTACTTTTCGTCACTTTATATATGCTGCAAATCTATCAAAGAAGTCCTATTTCCTTTTAGTATTCAGTTCCTTCCTTCGAGGTGAAAGATAACGACTTATTATGATCTGTAGATATTGCATTTGCATCCCGTGTTGTTCCATCAGCTGTCGATGCTTCTCGTTTTGTTACTTATTGTTATAAATGGATTCCAGAACTACGGAATCACCTCGATGGTTCATCGTTTCTCTCTTGTTACATGAAACGGTTGGAGAAAGAATTAGATGCAGTAAACGAATACTGTTTTCGAGTATGGGCTGGAAGATCTATAGATAGATCCTCTTTGTCATTCGATCTGCGTTGAAGATCCTCAAATTCTTGACTTATAGTGATCAATCCCTTGCGGAGTCTCTCAAACAGATCTGTATCATTAACTCTTCAGCAGTCGCCTCTCTATTCAATTCCACTTCCAGTATATACAATTAGTCAAACTTTCACTCTTAATCAGACTCTTGTCTCCCTAAAAGTACCCTATTTATCGATAGAACAAGGGCTGAGAATGAATAGTTATAATATTTCATCCTTCGGGAGATGTCTGATTCTCAAATGTGAACCTGAAGATTGGAATTGTACTCTTCCTCCATTCTTTCCTCTTCAGACCACTTCGGAAAGATCAGGAGTATCTTTGTACTCTATTCGGACAGTTGTTTGCAGAGAGAACGGTATATTAGTTGTTTACAAACGCTTATTTCGTGCCTTGTGGAAGAAGAGCCAGTCAAGACGGATTTATGATGTTCACTCAAGTGGACAGTGGATTCGACAAGAATCTGATTCTGTACAAGAAGTCTCCTGGAAGCGAGTACAACATCTCTGTCCTTTAGTGTTACATTATGAGAAAATTGAGCATTACATTTGTTTCCTTGATTAAAACCAGCCTATTTTTGCCATCGATTGAAATAACAGTAAACGGAAGGATTTCGTGTCTCTTTCCCTAGTCTTCTGATTTATGCCCGTATGAAATTGCATTTGGATAATTGATCTTGTAGTATCTTGATAGCTATAAGGTTGTTCGCGGAATTCTCATTCTGGATGAAGAGGGGAATGCTATTGTGAAGAAGTATTATACAAATGACTTCCCCACAGCCGAATCACAGACGGCCTTTGAACAGCAAGTATTCAAGAAGTTCAAGCCCGGTAACTCCAAAGAAGATAGTACTATGTTAAGTTCAATCGATTAACGACGTAGCAAGTATTGGAATCTTAGATCGTTATGTAGTTGTTGGAAAAGCAGGAAATGATTGTTCTATTTTCTTTTATGGCTCAGAAAATGAGAATGAGATGATTCTGATAACGGCAATGGACGGTTTCTTTGAAGCCTTAAAGCTTTTGTTAAAGTGGAATTTAGTCCCCTTAGTAATGAGTAGAGATAAATTGGAGCGCAATGAGATACTGAAGAAGATGCCTTCTATGTTCTTGCTGATGGATGAGCTTTGTGATTCTGGGTTTGTGAAGTGTGTTACTTTGATGTAATAGAGTCCTGAAGGAAATTGATGCTGGTATCTTATTACGAAATGCGGAAATGCGGATGAAGTTTTGTGTTTATTACAAACAACAAGCTTTAGATAGAATTCCTTTTACATAGGAATGTTAATGTCCAAGCAAAGAATCTCCTCGCCGTCCTGATCGTACATCATACACTTGACATCGTAGTTTCCAGTTGGAGGCTTATAGTTGAAGATAGCTTTCTCAACAACACTGACCTTTCCAGCCGCCTGAGGACAAGTAAGACCATTGATATACATATATCCGCTTCTCAGAGGAAGAGTAACAGTAGAATCCTCACAAAGATTTCCACTCTCACTCATCACCTTGATACCCTGGTAAGAAGCGGTCAACTTCCAAGTAGCACCTTCAGTGACCTCCTTATCCAATTTACCGTATCCATACACAGTAGTGTTTTGTCCAGGGATCACGGGATTGTTGATGATCTCCACAGAATCAAAGAGTCCGTGAGCCTCTTCACCAGAACAAATGGACCAAGTAATAGGTCCAGGGGTAGCCATAACAGCCTATATAATAAGATGAAGTAAGATACACCTACAGCAAGAACGAAAAGAGCCAGAACAAACTTCATGATTAAAAAAAAAGTGGTGGAGGGGAATCAGAGTAAGGTGGAAACTAGATAAACCAATCAATAATGAGGATCTCCGTTTCCCTTTTTACTCTAATGGTTGGAAGAAAGAGTTATTTGAGATGTAGAAACCCTTCGATATATGTCATATTGCTCGTAGATCAATTCTGATACATTGTTAGGTGCGTTTCTTCTTCATTGAAACTAAGCAAACACACTCTTCACGTTGTTATACCATCAAATCATACTCACCACACAACATACACTCTTCACCCAATGTATCTTCAACAAACACAATCTCCACAACTTCCTTATTCCTCCTCAGCCAT
>JANPWN010000433.1:0-32786 GCA_027406425.1 Blastocystis sp. subtype 8
TTCCAGAAGCAAAGCATCTCTTCAGAACAGTAGCACGACTTGCAAATCGTTGCATCTGGTTGTTCTAGTTGAATCAAGTACGTTAAGCGAAGAACAAGTAAAATGAAATAATTGGATCATTGACCGCGAAAACCCAATTGTTGTACAGTAAGTATATTTTACAGTCTTTTATCTGTTTATAGTTATATGCTTTCCGGAGAACATATTGTTCAACGAGAGGTAGACTCGTCAATTATTCTATATGATACTGTTGCTGTTGTTATATGGTTATGTGCATTATACATGAATAAGCAGTGGAAAGCAATGATGTTTAGCGGAATTGGATTTGTAGTATATTATCTGGTTGATGCCATTCTATGGTTAACTATTATGAAAGTGCGGGTAATTGAATCCTCCATAAATCCATATCTTGTTGAGGTATGGCTACAACTTGGACCGGGAGTGATTCATCCATCTTTCTTTTGTCTTATGCTTGAGGGGACCTTTGGTCCTCGACGGAAAGAGACTAGACGTGAATTGTGGATCATTTTATTCATTGGGGTACAGTTCATTCCTGCATTCCTTCAGAGTTCCATCCAGTTTCATGATGTTATTAAGATCTGTCGTAATATGAATTCTCAACGCTGGCTTTTTGTTTTGGTAGCTGTGATCGGCTACTTGTATTTAGCGATTAATCGTGTATCGGGTATTAATTTGTGGAAGATCTTTTTATATTGTGTCATTGTTGAAGGGTTCTTTGAGTTTTCACTACTTTTTTCGGGTATTCGGGTAGCTTCTCTCCAGACCATTTTTATTGATTCTATTCTTGAGTTTAATGTTGGAGCTGGTATTATTGTAGCGCTTTGGAGATCCATGTATTCTGAAAAGGAAAGAGCGCTTATGGATTTTGGTCCAGAGGGGTTTAAGAAAGAGATGAAGAAGGAGGACTTATTTGTATAGCTCTGTTTGTTGATCTAGTCATACCATTGAAAACGCGGCAATGATGGCGGGGAAGTCACCTCAAGGAATTGATGGGATCCCCTAAGAATCAGTTTTCCCTAGTAATGGAGATTGAAGATGATTTGGAGAGTCTTTTGCAATTAGAGAATGATCAGTTACTGGATGGAGAAATGCAAGAGAGTAAAGCTATAGATAGTGAGTTGATTTGTAGTAAACTATCCAGAGGAGTTAGATATCATACCGTTGAGTTGGAAAGATGGATATTAATTCATAGAGAGAAACCACCAGAGAAATTGCCTGGGAAACCGATACAGGAAACAGCTTCATTGGAAGAACTCTTTGATGAAGAAGTTAAGGATATTTTGGGTGAAATAAACGAAACGGAAGACCATATTGAAGGGAAACCAATTGAGAAAAGAGAAGAGTATTTGTTTGTGACACCTCCTGAAGGGGAGAGTGTAGTTTGTAAATTAACTGATGTATTATTCTTTTGGAATTATGAGATTAGGGGTCAATGGTATTTATCAAACGTCAGAGTGATTGGAAATCATCTTTCAGTGTGAATATACGTCCTAGTCATCTTCTCTCTGAATCAATTGAATCGTTAATTGACAGAGTACGTGAAGAGAGGATTCGAGTTATGATTATGCTGCTATCTGATATTGTAGAAAGAAGAACGAGAATCAAAACTGAGGGAACAAGGAAGACAACGCAGTGCCTTGTTGAATTGGGGATCGAAATATCAACCAACGAGTTTCCTTAATCTGCTTTCAGATGAGCACTGTAATCGAATCTTTCTTACATGGTTAACCCAGTGGAAACCACTTCTATTTCAGGTGTGCATATTAGAGTGGTTGATTATTTTAGACAGCTCCGAATGAGTCTACAACAGAAATTGATGCACTTCCATATGTTTAGATTCACTTTCATTGATTAGTCCTAGTTTTGTCCAGAATGTCGTCAAGGTGGTTTTCATTCTACTCGGTGTCAAAGCAAACCTCCACTTCGTCCCTATTTCAGACCTGATCTCCCTTCTCCACTTCCAACAAGACCAGCAAATCCTATTTTATTCCTTTGTGGTCCTATTGGTGATAACAAATGGGGATTCTAATATCTAGGATGTGGTAAGAGCACATTGATCCAGATTGCAGCAAAGACAATGCACCTTCGAGTTGTTTCTATCGGAAGTGAATTAAGTGGCACATCTCACGAGGAACTCATTCATCAGTTGGAGAATATTTGGGATATGGATTCAATCACCTTCGCAACTCGAATTCCTCCGCTCATTCTTTTTGTAAGTACTATTTGCACCAATAATTTGTAGGATAATTTTGATGCTTCCTTCACATCAACAGAGCGAAGGCATATCATCTTATTTCTTGTTAAACGATACCAAGAAGCCAAATCAGATTCCAAGAAACGACTCTTTCCCGTGATTATTACATGTTCTGACTTGGTATAATCATTCTTTTCCTATAAGATATAGTACAATTGTGAAAGTCAAAGGTTAAAGCCCTTTTATCAACTTCTCAATATGCCTCAAATCACATCACAACAGCAACTATCCTTCCTACAACGAATCTGTTCTCATGAGCATATTCCCCACACACTGAATGGACTCAAGGACATTGTTACCTTGAGCAATGGAGATGTTCGCTTCTCGCTGACAGCTTTGCAATCACTGATTCTCTCTGCGGGTGAAGTCACTGTTGATACAGTCGCCAAGTCCACACTAGGAAATAAGGAACAAGTGAAAGATCTCCAGGAGTTCTGGAAACTTATATTCTTGTGTACTCGTCAGCATGGACGTTCAAATCATCACTATGTTTGATCTGTAGGGAGTGGTCTGGTTGTATCCAATCTCCCTGACATTTTCCTGCACTATTTTGATGTTGATCCAGGTCTGGTAGCGGACGGAGTGATGGAATACTTGCCAATAGTCGCTGTTCCAGATCCTACACTACAGAAATATGCAACGGCACTTGAAGCGTTGATTAACTATCACTGGATTCGTGAAATCTCTTGGAAAATGTCCAGATTATTTCCAGTCTTGATGTTCTAGATCCGACTTCACACTTCAAGGAGTTCTCCCTACATATCTGGGTATCATTCATATGTTATATCGACGTGAACGACCCGCTACACTGAAACGAGTGTTTCCTCGAGCGGGTATGGAGGTAGAGATGTGAGAAAATCTCAACAATAGATGCGACGTTCGAGTAAACACAACAATGAGGCTCTGAAAGCGATTCGTTCTTCACGAGGAATGTCCATGGCTGAAGGAACTCGCTCTCGGTCGCTAGTACTGGAGTATTTATCACCCCTATTGCGTGTGATTACACCCACAATTCGTCCTGTGGAGACACTCCTTCTGACTGTTGCAGAAAAGCTCCAAATTCAACATATTGTGGAGATCATGGCGTAGGAGATAAAGGAATGATTGAATTAAAGCGAATATGGTGTGAGCTATGAGTCCTCTCAGAAAACAGGAGTGTTAACAATTGGGCTAAATCCAGATTTAGTTGCAATATCGACATTTCCAGAAATCTCCCATCCTTTTTTAAAGGTGATGAATACAGTAAAGTTCAAGATTCAAGGAGAGTTACAAAAGTACCGAATTCAGCATGGTCTTGCAACAGAGGAACCAACTGAATCTCATGTTGAGCGACCCAAACCTGAAACTCCCAAGAAACCTCCTGTATTAGTACATCAACCCAAGGCGGACGAATCAGTAGAAAAGAGAATGACACCGATTAAACGATCGACTTTCTTCAGTTCACAGCATGGAGCCAAGATTCGTAAGAAGGTGACAGGTATTGTATTTCGGTACCAAAAGGGTTTCACATGTGCGGTTCGCCAACCAGCTCTGTTGAGTGACTTTTTATAGACTGTTTGTTCCGAGAACTTATTCACTATAGTACTCTTATAAAAACCTTCTGACCATTTCTTGTCCAAACAAACATGATATGATGTGTAAGCTTTAATCATATCTGTATCGTAACTGCCTCCCTTGGTAGCATTCTCCAAGAAAGAAATACATTCTGTTTTCGCTCTTGTTACCTTTGCAGGAGAATCTGCTTCAATGTAGAGATGCAGCTTGCGTGATCCCAGAGCTGGTTTTCTACCAGGAGGTACATAATTACCACGAATACCAACAGACGCACCTGTCCAGTCCTGGATGCGATCCATTTCGGTACGATTATTCAATGCGAATCGAGCCTTCTGAGGATAATCATTAATCTCCACTTCCTCATAATAAAACATCTTTCCATTTACATTCAATTTCTGGATACCTTGATTAAACTGAATACTGTCCTAAAAATAACCAATCATATCGCTTATCTCACCTCAATACTCTGCACAGCCTTGATGGCATCCATCAAGGTTGCTGTATTTACATTTCCTGAGTCTGCAGCCACTTGGAAGAGTTTTTCCATTCCTTCGCCTCCTTCAGCAGCAATCGAATTAATAATTTCCATTCCTTTACGTTTCACGCTCTTACGATTCACTGTACCATCCTCATTCATCAATTCTAAACTTCATATTCATTTCATTTGCATACCATTCTCTTCTTCCTCCTGCTCTTCTTCCTCACTACTTGCTTCGATCTTCTGAAGAAGCTGCTGCATGGAAGTACCATTCTCAACACCTTCCACACCCTCCAAATCACGTGTATCCACAAGTTTGATATTGAATTTCTCACGGACTGTCTGTTCATCTAGTTCTTGCTGTTGTGCCTCTTCCGCTGTGATGATTCCATTCTCCACTTCAAGCTGACGACGCTGCATATTCTTTAATACCTCCTTCTCACCAGCTTCTGCCTCATCAAATTTGAATCTACGTCTCATTTACTCTACCATCATATACCCCTTGGTGTGATATCCTGAGCGTCGATGCTTCGCTGCTCCTGCCTTCACCTTCGCTTCAAAGGAATCGGCTAGTTTCTGGAGCTCTGTAGGAACAGCTGTGTGGCTCTCCGTCAATGCACGCACCATATCCTCTGCGTACTGCTCCTCCTGTGGCGTGATGAAGGTGATAGCAGTTCCTTTACGTCCTGCTCGACCTGTTCTTCCTACTCGATGGACCTACTCATTAATCTATCTCTTTATCCTCACATAATCCTCCAAATGATTTGGACAATCATAATTGATTACAAGAACCAAATCATTCACATGTAATCCACGACCAGCAACAGATGTGGCTATAAGAATTGTTCTTGTTTTGTTCTTGAAATCAGCAATCGTTTGGTCACGATCTTGCTGATCCATTCCTCCATGCAATGTGAAACTATAATAGCCACTTCGCAGCAAATCACGGAATAAATAGTCTGCTTTCTGCTGCTTATCCACGAAAATCAGAATCAGACCCTTATCATACCATTCGCCAAGAATTTGCAATAACCGCGGGAACTTTTCCTCTTTGGTTCGTACCTCGATGGTCTGAGAAACCTCTGAGGCTACTTCCGTACGACCTCCCACAATAATCATTACGGGTCTTGACAGAATCTTCCTAGCCAGATTCTCAACATGAGAAGGGAAGGTAGCAGAAAACATCACTAATTGCCTATCAGGACGAGCATTTTCCACAATTCGACTGATTTGAGGCTCGAATCCCATATCCAACATACGATCTGCCTCATCTAGAACAATGTAACTAACACGTCGAAGTCCCACCAAGCGACCCTGATTGAGACACAATATATCAATCATTCTCCCTGGAGTACACACTATGATTTCGCTTCCTCGCTTCAGACTATTGATCTGTTCAGTCATGGAGGTACCTCCATACACAGCTGTTATACGAATTCCTAAGAGTTTACAGAATTTTGATGCTTCTGTGTAGATCTGTGCTACCAATTCACGGGCTGGGGCAAAAATGAGTCCAATCGGCCCATCACCTTCCTTCACTGGAGGCTGATCCAAAATATGTCTGAAAAGTGGTAATAAATAAGCCAATGTTTTTCCAGATCCAGTTTTTGCTACTGCAATGCACTCACGACCAGACATGATGGTAGGAATCGCCTACAATAACATATAATTTACTTCACTACTTGACACTGAATAGGGAAGGGTTTCTCATACCCCAAGCGATTAATCACATGCATAATCTTCTCTGTTAAACCACACTGACTCCATGTCAGAATAGGACGTGGGTAACGTTTACCTCGAATCACCATTCGCCATTCCTTTCGGAGATTACTAACTTCTTCCTGTTCCTGAGATTTGCAAAAAAACTCATACTTCTGTCATTTTGGTAATTAGAGGGGATTCAATGTAGAAATTCTTCCGAATTGGAATATAATCGATTTTGGAGTGATCAACAGGCTAGATGTTAAAATGGGAAGAATGTTATACCTCCAATATTTTGCGTTGAATCTTCTTCTGGAGCTGTTCCAGCGCTGATAACTCATTCTCCTGGTCCATATACTCTTCCACATAATCATCTTGCTAAGCATCACCCATCACCTACTATCCTACCATTTCTGTGTATCCCAGTCCTTCATCAATCAATTTGTCTGTTCGAGCCTTCTTCTCTTGTTCTTGCTACAACTCAATTCTCCTTTCTTCTCCCACTTGTTTCATCAAGGCTTCTCGGAACTCGCGATGATATTCCTCGTCATCATCTTCATTTTTTGTATCTTCTTTGTGATCATTTCTAGTCATTACAACCCAAAATGACACAAACAGAATCTCATCTAGCGTAATGACTGGAGCTGCTGCTGCTCTCGCCTCTTCTTCTTTTCGCGCTTCCTCTTCCATATGTTTCTGACCGTTCTCATAATCTTGCTTCAGAGATTCAACAACGCCTTCGTTTGTTTCTTTCTATCTACTAAACAACAACCACTGTCTCTACTTCAATTTCACGCATATATGCATCTAGGGGATCCTCTTCTTCTTCCATCTTGTTTGAATTATCACTATCTACCAATCACTTCACTGTGCAGCACACTGACTCTTTCTATCATCACTTTTCTCAGTGATAGTGCTCGATGAAGGACCATTTCGTGAATCTGACTACAAGTAATACCAAACCATATCAACAAACTGTAGAGGAATTGAACAAGGAAACTACAGGCTTCAATTCCTGGGTTTTGGGCTCATTCAATGACAACGAGATCTGAACATGAAAACACTCATTTACTTCTACTGAAGGTAGTGAGGGCACTGGCGCTGACCCTGTAGAGTTAGAAAGAGTAGTTCCCTTTTGAATCGTTTCATATCTCACAGATGCACGCCCTCTAGTTCCATGCTGGAATTCAACTCGTGACACGGAACGGTTTTCATTCTGCTGACTTCGTTCACGATGACTATCTCGATGACTGTCTCGATGACTATCTCGATGACTTGATCCACTTCTATGACTTGATCGATGCCGATTATAGTCTTTGGAACGGTGAGAGTCTCGACTGCGACTTCGATGGGAGTCGCTATGATAATGACTATGTCTACTCCTGCTACTATGATGTCTCTCTTCACTAGGCATTTCAAGATACCCAGATGACTAGAATTTATGTTCTTTGCGTCTTCGGATCCTATTTGGGTGCCAATAATAGCCATGTTTTTGTCATTTGTTGATCATTTCTATAATGATACGGATTCGCTGTTTTCAGTTTATGTGCATTATGTCAACTCTATTGCTACAGTATTCAATGAGAATAAAATAGGGTTCTATTTGATTATAAGGCCCTAAAATTTAAATGAGCTCATATGATTTGCGGGCTATTCTCACTTATTAGGCCCTAGGTGCTATAATCTTTAGTTATTTCTTTTGTCAATATCCAAATAGGTATCATGGCATTTAATGCTGAATACGTTGGAACAAGTACGGGTGAAATCTACAGTCGAAGCGAGAATGCTCCTCAACAAACCATTACGGAAGTTGGGGACAGCTTCTACGAATTTCTCACAAATTATCGTGTAAATGGCGTTTATACATACAGGTATTGAAATAGTGTTTCTTTGATAAGTGTAGAGATCAAATTACAAAACGTATTGCAAATGGAGAAACCTATCTAGATATTGACTTAGACGACTTTCAGGCTTATGATCCGATGCATCAGGATATGTTTCAACAGTCACCTGGTTTGTATCTCCAGGTTGTATGATTGTTCTGGTTTGATTGTCATTTTTGTAGTGTGAAGAAGCTGCAAAGAAGTTGAGTCGTGTTTTCATCCGAGAGACAGAAGTTCCAAATCTACAGTTGCTTTATACAAGCAGTCAACATACTACACTAATCCGTGAGATTTCTGTAATCAATTGAAAAAGGGAATGACTTGTAGGCGGATCACGTGAATAAACTTGTCCGCGTTCCTGGAATTGTCATCAGTGCATCACGGTCTAGGGCCTACGTCCGTAAACTTGTCTATCGTTGCTCTCGTTGTCACACAACTGGCGATCCCATCTTCGTCTCTCCAATGCGCAAAGCTACAGTTCCTCGTGAATGTTTTAGGTATTTTCCTTATTTCCTTTATCATTCCTAGAGTCTCAACTAATGGAAGCGAAGGTGAGAAGTGTCCCCTTGATACAAACTACATTGTTGCTGATCTCTGCGATTATGTCAATCAGCAGACACTGAAACTTCAAGAATGTCCCGAAGATATTCCAACGGGAGAGATGCCTCGTCACATCGTGTGCATGATGGAGCGGAATCTAGTAGATCGAATCGCTCCGGGTACGCGCTGTTCGATTATTGGATATATTGATACTTTTGATCAAGCGAAACAAGTAGTGATAATGAGAATGAATTACTCCTAGCGCATGGTGGACACTGTGGCACTTAAAGTTTCTTATATTCGTGTTCTGGGAGTTCAGGTTGAAGAATCAGGAGTTGGAAGAGCAATCTCAACATTCACTCCATCAGAAGAAGAGCAGTTTTTGAGTCTGGCACATAGTCCTAATGTGTATGAACGTATCATTAGCAATATTGCTCCTTCTCTTAGTGGTGACTACACTCTTGGTATCTTCTCATCTGTTCAGTGATCCATAGATATCAAGAAAGCTATTGCTTGTCTTCTCTTCTCAGGATCCCGTAAGATTCTCCCTGACCACACTCGTATTCGAGGTGATATTAACATTCTTCTTATGGGTGATCCATCTACAGCCAAATCTCAATTCCTCAAGTTTGTTGAAAAGGTAGCTCCAGTGGGGGTGTATACCTCTGGCAAGGGTTCTTCGGCTGCTGGTCTCACTGCATCGGTGGTGCAGGATTCGAAGGGAGAGTTCTTCTTAGAAGGAGGAGCCATGGTTTTGGCTGATGGAGGTGTTGTGTGTATTGATGAATTCGATAAGATGCGTGAATCAGATCGTGTTGCTATCCATGAGGTATCTGTCTATGACTTGTCTTACTTCTAGGCGATGGAACAGCAGACTATTTCGATTGCCAAAGCTGGCATCACTACAGTATTGAATAGTCGATGTTCTGTGTTGGCAGCGGCCAATCCTATTTATGGTCGATACGATGATACACGTTCAACAGCTGAAAATATCGACTTCTTACCTTCGATTCTATCTCGATTCGATCTTATTTTCATAGTCCGGGATATTCGCGATTATAACCGTGATGTGGAGATGGCAAAGAGTGTTATGAATGTGCATGTTCGTTCAGGGAAGTACACTGATGACGGAGATCTGCCTGTGGACTTCCTGAAGCGTTATATCGCCTATTGTCGGGCCAAGTGCTCACCTCGTCTTTCTGTAGAAGCGTGTGAGTTGCTCCAGAACCGCTATGTGCAGATGAGAGAGGAGATTCATGAGCAGGCACTCGCTGATGGTACCAATCCTCCTGTTCCTATTTCTGTCAGGCAACTTGAAGCCATTGTGCGTATAGCAGAGTCATTGGCGAAGATGCGTTTGTCACCTGAGGCTAATGTAGACGATGTTACAGAGGCCTTACGACTCTTCAAAATTTCGACTCTTTCTGCAGCCAAGAGTGGAGTTGTGAGTAAGTCTGTGAGAGGAGATTGATGAGTAGTGGGCGAAACATTACTTCCTGAAGTGAAACGCCAAGTCGATATGATTGAGAATTTGATCAAATCGAGAGTTGCTGTTGGTTCGCAGATTGCTCGATCTCGTGTCATGAATACTTTAAGAAATAGTGTAGTAGATTGAGGGAGATTTGAAATTCTAGGGATTCTCTCCTTTCTCCATCGATCGAGCTCTCTCTGCTCTGACTAAGAGACGTGATTTTGATGAAAAGAACCAGGGGAAGTTACTTGTGCGTCTGAGGTAGAAATTCCTTTTGAGAGTTGTCTGTTTGTTCACATTTCTCGCCATGGCGTCCTTGGATTCCATCAAAGCAAAGATTGTTGGCGGTATGATGCGTCTTGTTCAGGGATCACGAGAGAATTGTCTTCTGAAAGGATTGTTGTCGGGTGTGATGGGTATTTACTATTCTTTATCATTTCTGTTTAGGTGTTGGCATGGGCGTTAGTTTTGGTGTTTTTCTGGGGACTTTTGAAGGATGTCATGGAGATATGCCTGGAGAAACAATGGCAGAACAGTTGAAATTTGCTGCAAAACAGACAGTTGTATGTACTTATCGGCGCTGTGTCAATTACGCTGCAGTAGTTGTTCAAATCTTTATATACTTGTAGACTTTTGGTATTCTTGGTGTTGTACTAACATCGGGAATTTGCTGGATGGCAAAATTACGTGGAAAGGATGATCAATGGAATTCTATAATCTCTGGAGCTGTTGCCGGAGGTGTATGGGGAGGTGTTGCTGCTCGTAAAGAACCCTGGAAGGGTAAGCATATACATATATTTGATAGTTCAGTGATTCTCAAGCAATCTGGAAAGTGTGCATTTGGTTTTGTTTTATTTGGAATTGCCATGGATTATATCATCGATTCATTCCAGCAAAAAGCTGCTTGGACTCGTCTCTTTACACCTCCCACTGTGGTATAGACTCTTTCTTAACAAATACATCAAACGACAGATTAATAGTCCGTACCTATTGAGAGCACCTCCTTACTATTGGACTTCAGAATAAGTGTATGTTCCCACTGTGATACATAACTTCCCTTCTGTTCACACAAAGGAGCATAAGCCTAATCATAAACACACCCTCACAACAGTACCCTTACTACACCTTGTTCAACCAAATTACGCAGAGCTCCATGGTACATCTTCTGTTGACCCTTGTTTCCATTCACTGCAAAAGACCCTCCATCTTCTCGAACCAACCAACGAGGACAGAAGGGAAGAGTTCCAAATGTCTTGTTCAAGTGATTTAACAACTTACGGGCATTCTGCATTCGCAAGTTTGCGTAGTGATTTGGAATTACAGCAAAATGACTTGCTTCACCATTCTCTTGGATCATTCCCACTCCCGTAGAGGCGAATGTCTCAATAGCATAAGCCTCGCCTTCTTCCATTCGAACAGAGGAATCATCTTTATATCATTTATCAACCACATCATTACCTCGACAAAGAGGAACAGATTTACCATTGTGAATGATTCCCTTTCCAAGAGTGTGCCCACTCAAATTACGTACTGGCTGAACTACATCTCACTCTCTCTCTCTATCACTACCCTGATATGTTGTGTTGTTAATTGTGACCTCATGTGACATGATCACTTCTTCAATAATGCCTCCAATCTCTCCCAGACGAGCATCGACACCGGCTTCCTTGATGCCGGCATAGGTAGCTTCCTTTGAAGCTAACACCAATTCATCAAACTGAGGATCAAATGCGACTGTGAAAGCACAATCAATGATGTAACCATTTACTTGAGTACCAAAATCAAACTTCATCACATCGCCATATTGCAGAACAGTATCGTCACCAGGGTTAGGAGTGTAATGAGCAGCAACATGATTCAGTGAACAACCTGTAGGGAAACCCATTCCCGCTAGAGGACCATTCTCCTTGATAATGTGACGAATGTGGTCTTCCAGATCACAGCAGATATCCCACAACTTTACTCCAGGCTTCAGCTTTCCTTGGATGTAAGAACGGGCTTGGCGGTGCACTTCAGCTGCCTTTCGGTAATCCTTAATCTCTTCTTCCAAAAAGGCATCTCGACGTCTTTCTTCCTCCCTGTATCGTTAAATATAGGTCTGAACACTACGCTGTTACTCTCTTACGAGTATCTGTTTCCACATAATAGTCGATTCTGCCAGCGGGGTAATTCTTTCCAAAGATTGTGTCCAGCTATAAATCACTACATGATTCTTTTACTACAGGAGTCTGCAGATCCACAGTTTGACCTGATTTCACATACCAGTCCACAAAACCGCCAAGATTACGAGCTTCAGGAAGAATTGAACCTACAATGACAACACATCCTCATCTTCACCTGTCACTGTCTTCTTCTTTGATCTCTTCTTCTTCTTTTTCTTCTTCTCCGATTCCATGTTGGCATCCTTGTTGTCCTCATCGACTATTTCTGCAACCTCGACTTCCTCGGGTTCATTAGGTTTCTCTGCAGGTTCCTCTGGTATTACAGGGGGTACTTCCATTTTTTCTTCGTTCTCCATCTCCTTTTCTGTAAATAATAGGACATCGATGGGCGTTTTGTCGAAATCACTTGCACGAACAAACAATCCAAGCAACGTAGGAATAACAATAAAGATATAATTGAATGCTGTAGAGGGAGTAGAAGATAGCCCAAGTGTCTATTTCCATTCTAAACTATGATGTTGCTTTCCGCATGAAGAGGATCCTTTTTATCATTCTCGACTCTTTCAATGATACATCTCGTTTTCTTGAGAATGACAAGCAAGATCATCAGCAACTACTTTATTCCTAGAGAGACTCCGAGCATCAGGATTATATTTCTAGAGATTCCAATGACAATGTACCCAGTTATTTCCAAAAGTGCAATAGTGGTTGCATATGCAGCTTCTGTCTTAACATGAACAATGAAGTTACAATGGGTAGTTGAGGAAGTTAGAATGGTATTATCACAGATTGGTGAGATGTTGTCTCCGTAGACAGAACCACAAAGACAAGCTGAAATGCAAGGAACTAGTAACCGAACATCTGTTTGCTGACAAGTATTGATGACAATGGGAATGAGAACACTGAATCCTGCCCAAGCAGTTCCTAAGGAGACTGTCAACACAGCTCCTACAACAAAGACAACTGCAGGAACAATTCCGAGTGATATAGAACTCTTGGCAATAAGATTACCAACATATTCTCCTGTTCTCAGTAAACTGCCTCCAACACCACCAGTTGTCCATGCAAGAACTAAAATAATAAGTGTGTCAATCATTGATTTCATTCCCTCCTTCATCTCTTTCATGAAGGCACGGAAGGTGATGAGTTTTCGTAGTATATACAAAACGAATGCAAAGATGATGAAAGAAATGCTGCATACATCAGAGCTTCTCCTGGGTCTGTATCAGCAAAGATCTGTTGAATGGATTTGGATCCTTTAAATCATCTCCCAGGTAGATGATCTACCGTAGATCATTAGGATTACGGATAGGATAATCAAAACGATAATTGGAAGGATCAAATCCCAGATCGTCCCCTTGTTCGTTTCATCTTTCGTCTCTGTTTCTATGGTCAGTTCTGTACTTGCCTTCTGTTCACACGCTTGCATACTTCCAACATCGATGTCAAAGAGAATAGTGAAGAGGATGAATACGAAGTAGAGAATTGGATAAGATTCATCGGAATGGACTTCATGAAGATGGAAAAGGATTCGGGAATTCCACACTCTTCAATCTCTCCAATGATTACAGCTACCCAACTTGTGATCGGAACTATAATGCAGATGTTACTAGCCATTGTATGAATAAGATACGCCATTTTAGGTCGTGAAATATGACTCCGTTCTAGTACAATCTTTGTAATAGCTGCATTTGTGATGATGTTGAAGTAATCATCAAGGAAGAGAAACATACCGAAAAAATAGGTAACGAACATGGATGCACGTCTTCCATGAATAATATGATGGGATTAGTCACCAAAAGCACGAGTACCACCTGATTTGGAGATAAGATTCACCAAAGCTCCCATTAAAAAGAGGAAAAGATAAATAGGAATATTCGCTGACACACGAGAAATAAGTATTGAAAACATAACTTGGAGTTCAACAATTGAACCATGAACATGAATAATATAAATGAGCGCTGCTATAAGGATTCTGAGGAGTAATGAAATGATTACTTTGTTAGCAAGGTAAGTATCATTGTTGTAACCAGCGGCTACAGGGATAACTAACCCACATTCACAGGTTCAGAATTGATGAAGGGAGTGAATATATCCTGCTTAAAGGAACTTACAGTAAGTTACTTACTCCCAAGTGACAAAAAAAAACATCCATTTGTCTTTCAAGGTTCCACGGTTTCCCCATAGCGTTTGTAAACACACAAAAACAAGAGAATACATAATAATACAAATCAAATATGATAGTCGCTGAAGTACTGACGAGCACACTGCAGATTCAACGATATCAAGGACTCATCTATAT
The DNA here is from genome assembly GCA_027406425.1 of Blastocystis sp. subtype 8. NCBI lineage: Eukaryota > Bigyra > Opalinata > Blastocystidae > Blastocystis > Blastocystis sp. subtype 8. Next base: position 14,367 of record JANPWN010000433.1, read on the forward strand.
CTAATCATCCTTATCTAGACGGACTCGTTCTTTCAGCAGAAGATACCACCATCATAGATGTGAATTCTGTGAAGGGTTTCATACAGATAATGGTCTTTCCATCACGAATGGTGAAACCGTCATAAGAACTACGATATTTCGTTGTAACTAACTTGAATTGCTTAATTGTATTGCTGATCTTTTCAAATCGAAATGGATCCAAAGAGAGGGAATTGTCACTATTAGCAAGTACCAAGAAGGTATTGCGCTCAAACAACACCAATTCATCACATTCCGTAAATTCTGCGAGCGAGTTCAATTGTTGCTGTAGTCGCTGTGAATCAGGTACCAGACTCTGAATCACATTTGACCAAGCCTACTCTAAACTAAATGAAGTATTCTTACAAGATATAGAGTCTCATCCCAAATGGAGGTTCCGAATACTCGAATTGCCTTTCCATTCGACATTGACTTAGCTTTTTCTGTGTAGAAATCCAGTTTCTAAATGGGAAATAAGCATCAAAAATACAGATCGCTTCATATCTGATGGAATCTTATCCATTTTATGAACAAGAACATAAACAAGTGAATTTGGACTGTAAATACCTAATTTCTCCATTGCCTGTTGATATATCTTCCAATCCATCTACAATGGCAGACAATGAGAAAATATACCTCATACTGTTCTGAAGCAACATCAAATACAAAGAGCATCATACTCACATCTGAAAACACGTCCTTACTCTTCTTTGTAAACAGATCATTTAGGAAGCGTTCTTGACTAAAAATGAGATTCACTAGATATTTTAAATACCCTCCACAATCTAAAATACTCAAAACTAGATTGCCTAGGAATTGTACTTGAACTTGGTCAATATCATGTATCTATTAAGGGAAATAATTGATCGAATATGAAAAGAGGATATAGGTTGCTGAAAGAAGCTTAGTCTCTTTTGCTATCCAATTACACCATTCTTCCACTACAAACCTTCATAATTAGCGAATATGATGGATCGCATCGACGTTTTTCCTGCTTCGCAATTGCCAATGAGAAGAACCTGGAAATCACATTCTATCACCTATGTTACCTTTCCACTATTACAGTCTTGCATTTTGATGAATTACAGTTACCGTTACAGAGTAGAAGAGATGATTATGATTATAGTATTACTTTCTTATGTTTTTAGTTGCGCATTTTTTGAAACCGTCAATTAACTTTGGAAGTCGGATCTTTTTTTCAACGCAGTCCTTTGAGGCGATAACAAAGGAACACTCGATTCTTGTTAGTAATCTTCAGAGGATAGCTGAAGCAGATCGGAAGTTTGTTTCGTTTGAAGTATGAAAGGGCTGAAGGTGATTATGATGTAGCCGGAAATTTGGGATACCAAAATTGGTATAGCTGATCTAGAGGAGATGTATGGTATGATTTTGATATTTGTTTGGTGAAGATAGAGTGCTGTGAGGGAGATCCGGAATCACAGGAGATAACAAAGGAAGAGATGAATAAATCTTTTCAACTCACTCAGGAGATAGAAAGTAGCATGGCACAATTGCGTATTGAAATACTATTGGTTTGAGGAGTAGATGCATCGAACGGAATATATACGACTGCATTCCTTGACTTTCACTCTGGCTCAGGAGGTGAGGATGCAAGTGACTGGACTCGTATGTTGTTTGAGATGTATCAGCGTTTTGCCAAACAAATGAACTGGAAATGCAGAGTGGTTGACAGTCAAACGGAGGGAAATGGATTACGAAGTGGTGTTTTACGTTTTGATGGAGATGAAGTTAGTTCGTATCTGTCTCAAGAAACTGGAATTCATCGTCTTGTTCGGATATCTCCATTTGATAAGAATAGCCGTCGTCACACCTCCTTTGCTTCTGTAACGGTATCTCCCTTGTTAACTGATACTGAAAAAAAGTCTACTATTCGCTCTCAAGACTTAAAAGTGGATCGATTTCGTTCTTCAGGACCTGGGGGTCAACATGTGAATAAAACTGAAAGTGCCATTCGGTTGACACATATACCAACTGGAATTATTGTGGAATGCCAGAACGAACGGAATCAACACCAAAATATGCAATTGGCACTGGAATTGCTTCAATCGAAACTGGATCTGAGAAGCCGTCAGAATGAAGAAACAAAGAGAAGAGAAGTGTACGAAAGTAAAGACGACAATTCTTGGAGTAATCAGATTCGATCTTATATCTTGCATCCATATAGCTTGGTGAAAGATCATATATATGGAGTCACCGATAATGATGTTCAAGGGGTCTTAAATGGGAATCTGAGGGAGTTCTTAGAAGAAGTGATGCGTCGAAAGATGTACAATGATTTTGGTCTTGCAGAATTTACAAAGGGTTAATATCTGTTTGTTTCAATCATTCTTTTAGGAATTGTCGGTGTCTTCTTCTGAAGGCGTCTTTACTTAGATGAGTATTGAGAATTGTTTGTTGTTCCATCTATAGAGAAATTGGGAGGGCATCAAGGTCGACCCGTATTATCTGCTTTTATGGTGTTTGCTGGGTTGAATCGACAAAGAGTGCATTTCGATACTTGTAATGAAGATAGATATGGCAGTGTAACGCAAGTGCAAGTCATATAACTCTTGGAAAGCTATTAGTTGAAGAGTGGGAGCGATTACAGCCTTCGGAAAGAGATCGTTATGAAAGAATGGCAATCGAAGATGAAGCTAATCGTGATCGCGCAAGGATGATTCAAGTTTTCATTTTTGAGTTTTCTTAACTCTAGATTGCTGAAATGGAAAAGAGGAATGGCCCAAAGAAAAAGAAGAAACGTGATCCTAGGGCGCCGCGAGCTGCTGCTGTTCCTTATACATTCTTTTTGTAAACTTTGCTCCTACAACTCACATCGTAGTAAAGAGTTCCGTCCTCAATTTAAAGCTCAGAATCAAGACGCATCCATAGGTGAAAGTATGGATTCTACTCTATCTCCTTATTAACTAGTTGGTAGGCTTCTGGGTGCTGCATGGAGAAATCTCCCTGAAGAGGAGAAACAGGTAGTTTCGATTTTGCTGTTCAACTATAGGTGTACAATAAGATGGCAGAAGATGATAAAATACGCTACCAAGAAGAGCTTCTGCAGTACCAGCAAGAGTTGGGACAAATCCTCCCTTAATGTGTTTCATTAACAAAAGCATCACACTAGTTTGGGGAATTTTCTATGGCTCTCATCTGATCATTTACACGTTGCAATTCAGCGTAATAAGTATCATATAAGACTTGAAAGTCATTACCGAACTGTTGCCGCAATTCTTCGCCACGACGTCGCCATTTCATCCACTCCTATTCCTCATTCAATCTTCATATTTCTACAGTCCCTCGACGACCATGTACAGGCTGTTGCCCACTGACCGCCGGCATTAGATTCAATACTATTCGTTGAACTTCGCTCTGGGGTTTTGTCGAGGAACTCAACTGAAGATGTGTAACAGGCACTACTAATAACATAATCACCAAATCACTACAATGACTACTAATTGATGACATACCTTGACTACTGATAGATGATACACCTTGACTAGCAAGTGACGACACACTCGACCCTTGTGGGAAGAATTGACTTCGATTCTGTAGACTCACAGGAGTCACAGGGAGGTGAGTTGCGTGTTCCGAGACAGGAGGAGGAATTGGCTGGACTCTGGCTCCTGCCGCGGCCATTCGATATGGATTCATTCGAGGTACTTCCTGAATAGTAGCACTAGGTTCTGGCTCTGATGCGGTCGCTGCTGAACTCTTTCTACCTCTCATTCATAACTACTTCCTCTTACTGAACAATCGTGCCTTCTGCCAGATCTGAATCACGTGCTCTCGCTTCTTTTGAAGTTAATATGGTATTCCCGAAATCAGCACCATTTCCTGATTTTTCTAGTTCCTTCCGTTTCTTCGACAACTCCTCTCGTCGAATCATGAGTCGATCTACCATCCGCTTCATCACATCAGAAGCTCCTTTTCTTGCTTCCAATTCAATTGCTACATCTTTCACAAAAGGATGCTAATCATTATAATCCAAATACTCTCCTACCTGAAGTAATTCTCGCGCAGTTGGTCGACGTTCAGGATCTTTTACCAAACAAGTTGCAACAAAATCTGCATATGTAGAAGACCACTTATCGTTTTGACGAAGTCGCGGAGGAGGTCGATTCGGAATCATGAAAATTGCCTAGATATGAGTTTCTTCAAGCAAATTTACTCGCATTGGATGGATATTCGCATAGGGAGGTTGCCCTTCAGCTAACTCAATTGCTGTAATCCCTAATGACCAAATATCTGCCTAGACTTAAGCTAATCCATTTTCAATCACCTTTCCATCATAGGAAATCTCTTGGATGATCTCAGGGGCCATCCAAAAGGGAGTACCAATCACAGTATTACGCTTCGAGAAGGTTGTATCAAGTTTTGCAGATACGCCAAAATCTGCCAATTTTGCCTTTCCATCCCTCGTTAGAAGAACATTTCCTGCCTTGATATCCTTCAATTAACAATTCTTTTCAATTTTTACTCTATGTATTTTCTTATGCTCATGGAGATAGGCAATTCCAAGCAAGATAGATGCTAAGATGTACTGTATCTCCTGTTCACTAAACACACCACTCTCCTTATTGAGAGAATCTGCAATCGATCCACAATCACCAAACTCCATCACAATCTATCTATTATCCTTCCTCAACGAGTTCTCACCCAGAGGTCACCTTCCTTGTAGTAACTTCCATAATAACGAATAATGAAGTCACTCCTGCATTCCTTGAGAATGGTGATCTCCTTCATAAGGTCATTCAGATCCGATTCAGCAGGAATAATCTTCACAGCTACGATTCGATTGGATCGCTTGTGTCGAGCCTTCCACACAGCTCCATATGACCTAGAGTTCACCCTTTCCATCTCTTCTTTACCCTTCTCCCATTCGTTCAAGAACTTCAAACACTTGTTCTGGATCCGTTTCCTGTGCCATCGATATCGTCACAGTGGAAGATTCACCTCTTTTTGATTTTAACCAATTGCGGTTTTTCACTTCTAGATATCCAACAAACAATAGTCAAACAGTACCATCACTTTCTCATTCCCTCTCTCCTAGTTCCTTTCGGTCCATATTTACGACTATGTATCAATATCACATTCAACTACTACTTCCCCGGGCGATTTCCACGCGGATTTCGTCCACTCTCGCGACTATATCCATAACTCGGTTCATCATGCGTTTCATAGGCATTGCCATAATTACCCTTGTTTTCAAGAACATCGTGCTGGAACAATTTCAATCTATCTCTTATTCCTTTCTCGCATCCTCACGGTGTTGAATTCACTCGTTCCTCACCAGTACCACTCGGTAGGGTATCATTCACAGAGAATACCCGTTCCAAGTCTTCAGCCTTTGAGGTCCAGCCAATGGCATCCAAGAACTCCATCTATCTCTCACTCACTCTTCCATCCCGTACATCTGACATGTTGGCAGTAGCGCCTTCAGTAAGAAGCTTCTCCAGTTCTTCAGGGGCAAGCTCGTTCGTATGAACTACATTCATCACTTCAGCAATTTCCTTATTTGACACGGTCAAGCCATCCTTCAGATCACCACGATTCTTGTGAGGTAATGAATAGATCTCGCGCAGAGTGCGTGGAGGATAATGAGGAGTATACTCCTCTGTTTCTACCTCCTGCACATTATTTCTGAACTCTTCATCCATTTGACTCTCCTCATCTGAAGACAGTGAGATAGCATCATCTTCTAGCACAGATCCCAGCATCATGAGATTCTTCGTGATCGCTGCTAGACCCAAACTCTCCTTAATGAAGTTCATCTCTTGGACATCTTGTGGAGTTCGGGAGCGATTTACTTCTTCCACATATGCTCGGATATCCTTATTCACATATTCTGGAGGAATCACATTACTGATACGAACACCCTGCGTATCGATCTCGAGAGGAATAAATGGAATAGTGTTTCGTAATGGAGCTGTAGGATTGTATGGAAGTGAATTAGGATTATAGTACAAATAACCCTCTTCTTTGCGTATTCCAGCTACAGTTAAACACTCTAATTATCCCTACAATGAATATGTTTAAAAGTTCCATGATTAATAAGACGTTGCATCACTGCCTCAGGCGCAGTACACGGAAATACTTCATTTTCATGAACTGCTTCTTCATTCGCACGACCAAGAGAGACATCGTCAACCACATAGCTATCAGAGAGATAGTGTTGGCATGTTTCAATTGGACATCCCTAATAATGAAACTCCCTCCAAATCCCTACTAGATACTTTCGACACACTTCTTCAACAAAGACAGCATAAACTGCCATTTTACCAGTCTTCACTTCACGGACACGTGTCCATACCTCCCGGATTTGAGGTATACGAGATTGCATTTGAGGGGAACGAGAAACTAAAGCACTATCAATCACATCTGTAGGAAGAGCATGAGCGATACGAACAATCACATCGACAGGGAGTATGAATTCAGTTGATTCATCGAGACTATATTCAATTCACAGACAAATACCTACACTCGGGCTACGATATCACGCCAATAACATAGAGATAAGAATATATGTTTTTGCTCTGCATTCAGTAGTAATCCCATTCTAATAATCAAGGCTCATTCCCACTGATACTTCGGAATCAACCATGCTCCTGTTTCATAGGAATATATTGGCTTCTCATAGGTTAAAAGCGATGATTCGTTCCCTCGAGCAATTACGTCATGAATCTAGGGAATGACAAAAATATCTCCGATTTCTACCAGATTGAGGTTATGCGGAGAGCACTCAATTAAACGCTTTCTCATCACATCACATAAGTACAACATGAAGTGCGTTTCTTTTCTACAATCTTCGATCATAATCTCAGTTAGTGGACGATGACGCCAATCACATCCACCACTTAGTAAGGTGTAGTGAATGCCACAGAAATGGTCCATCAGTCCTTTCATAGACGTATTTTCAAAAGAGAGTACACGTGCTGCCTGCTGGAGAGAGATCAGATTCACTGTATAAATACTGAAATCACGTTGAAGAGCCAGAAGCAACGAATCATTTCCATTGTATACTTTCACGATATTCTCATCTGTGAACACATCATTTAATTTCCATAAACAGTTGTGAAGAGCAAGAGCATCAATAATATAATCCTGTTCATAGGTGGAGATCTAGGTATCAAAGTCATAAAAGGAAGATACAGAAATAACACAAATGAATCCAAGATAACTACGATAAGTATGCTGACGGAGATCGAATCCAATCATCCTCGTTTGTTTCAATGTAGTAATTAGAGATTGAAGTTCATCCTCTGTTGAAAGGATACTGTAGGGAGAAACACTCAATGGAAGTGGCTCATGAATCACATCGGGAGATTTGTCTTCGAAATCAGGATACACAATATCTAAATAAAATATTTAATAGAGAACGTTACGATTAATCTCAAATGCGTACGGATTCAAATAGCCATGTAATTCATTATTCTGAATATCTACCCCAATTTGTCTTGCATAGTCCTCCATTAAAAACATGTTAGTGGGGACGTTGTAACCATCAACACTCAGCTCCTTCTTACTATTATGCTTCACATTTAATGAAGGAAAAAAGCCAGCGCTATCGTTACCAACAATATGATCAAAATGAATTTGGGGCTTTTCAATATCTTGAGACACTAAATATGGAAGGAAGGCAAACGTCTCATCACCAATGGTCTCTATGAAAGCATCCGAACTCTAGATAATTAGCACAAATGTATCCAATCTTACAGAGCTACCTTCGATAGAGAAAGACTTTTCTCCCTTCATGCAGTCATCAACACAAGAAAAGACTGCTGAAAGCATACACCGGATGATGCTAAAATTGTCTTCCGACGAAAGATCGTCATAACCATGAAGATCTTCAAAGAATGATGGGAAGTACTAGATGTCTATTTACATGATTCCCCCTACTTTATTCATGATAGTCTGTACTGTAGCCAATGCCTTGGAAGCAATATCACAGGTCAATGTCGAAAACTCGGGGAAGGATTTAAAGTAAATATGATCACTTGGAACAGGAATACTATCAGCTTTCTATCCATTTACAACATCTATTACACCCACTTCGAACAATAAATACAATTGCTTTTCCAGGTCATCTACTGACCTCATATCCCCTCCTAATGCGTTTCCGCAGCTATTGATACTGGAAATGAGTCGATCCAATCCAGACAAGTCACTCATGAATAAATACATGGCATACCTCTTATAAAAAGAATTGTGGTCTGGGTGTGGTTCTCGTCTTTAAATTCCGAGAGGGGTTCGTAACAACAAAAGTATAACCATTTCCCGGTAAATAACAAACACAAGAACCATTCATTACACATACACAGTTAGACATAAATACCACACCACTGAAGCAAGAAGAAGGATCCCAGACCCAAGAACACGGAAGCCAAAAGACCGAGAGCAATATCCTATTTACTCACAAAAATGCAGTTGGAACCTACCTTCAGGAAGGATGAGGATTTTTGAGTAACACTACAAATGAAAGGTATACGATTCTACCTACATGATGTTAATTCCAGTGAGCAACAATCCAACCACTAGAAACACAATACTCAGAAAACCAAAGAGTTGAGGTACAATCACTCCATTGTATGCTTTAAACATCTATAATGTCAGTGTCTAAAATATTCCATCACTTTATTGCTTCTTTGACGAATTGGAATGAGAAGACATGCTAACGACCAATTCTTGGGAGCCCCCGTTCTATCAAACAAACACACCTGTATACATTCTATCACATTAACTCCTGCAATTGCTGTAAAACATAGTCCACATCCTTCTTCTTCAAAACTGGCATCATCATTCTTTTCCCTCCCATCTTCAGTTTATTTACCTCCTTAATTCGCTCTAGCACGCCAACCAAAATCTACATTTAATAAAAACCTCAAATCAAACAGGAATTGCTACTAACGGATATCTTGAATTACGGACATCGTCATCCAAAATGTCCACAATACTTCCTGACAGCAACAGTGACAATAATTGGTGAATATCCGTAAAACACTGCCTATTCTTCAGTCATATCCGTCATACCTACACCAAATCAGCCACATCCAACTCCTCAATAAACGACTCCAAACTCAGAAGATCCAGATTTAAATTAAACACACCAATCACACTCACAGGACCTTCACCCTCTGTAAGAATCTTCTGGAAGAATTGAGCGACATGACGGCACGTCGTGAACTGACATACCTCTTGAATAGCGCGAGGAAGGAAGGAGATGGTATCAAAAGTTGTCTTGAGATAGGTAATGAGGTTCTGAACACACTCATGAGGTTGCTGTGATGGTGAGGTGGCATTCAATTCGTCCTCTTCTTCCAACGGCGACAGTACTTCGTCACAATGGGTCTGGATTGCTTCAACAATGTTATCTTGAAGTCGAGACTGTCGAGTGACAAAATCATGCTTCTTTTTGTCAAGTGACATACTGCCTCCGCTCTGCTTCTCATCACTTGCCCTAGATTCAATTCATCATCTCACTTCTACAATAGAATTCTCTGTAGCGCATCCACAGACTTAGCAAATGCACCCCAATTCAACGAAATGGTTGCCATTTCTGGAACTGCAGATTCCTCCAGGTCATTCTGCTGGTCAATCAATGCTTCTTCAACTGCATCCAGAATCGAACTCACCAGCAGATATAGGGGAGCATAGTTTTCAGTCACACCAAGAGATGCCGTGACCTGTGTAAGACGATACACAGCACGCGAAATTGCCTGAAGAACCGTGGGAAGTGTGGAAGTAAATGAACACGTGTAGGGATAGGACTAGTGATTAAAGAGATGGTATTTCATTACTGTAGGAGCTTCATTCAGTAGCTGAAATTTGGCAATCGAGCCAAAATAGTCTTCAGCAGAATGAATTACATATAATGTCAATCGATCATTCTCTATCGCATCTCCAATTTCACTACTATTCATCCTCACAAACAATATATACACAACCACCGAACTCTTGATGATTGCAACACTCTGTTCTACTAGCTGATTTCGCATATCATATATGCTCTCTACATTGAACAGCAATGGCTGTCCACTCATTACATCTGCATATGTCCAGACACTAGTCTAATCATCAGAATCGAATCACTCATCTACCTCAATTGAGAGCAACTCATCAACACGAGTCATCATAGATAAATGGTATTGCAAGGCTTCTGTGAGAACCTGAAGCTGGGTTGAAAAAAGACTTTGCATCTACAGATCAAATCTCATAATTATCAAGACATGTGTTGAATCACTATACAGCAGAGAACCACGTTGCATGTGCTCCTCCACATAGAAGAATCCAATACTCGTGTACAGCAGGCCATTCAGACTATGCCATCATTCTCTTTATCATTTCTCACAGCTCACAGAACTGATCTGTGCTCATCGCTTTCAGATTCTTGGAAGCCATCACTTCAAAATCGCACTGACGCTAGACATAAAAAATATCTCGATTTCCGACCTCACGTCTTTCAATATACATTTGTTTGAATTCAGGTAATTTTCCGACATGTTCAAAAACATGCTGGAATTCGAAAACGATGCTCAAATCGACCTTCTCCAAAATATCCTCAATTCCTTCCTTCTCTACTCCTAACTCTTCATTCACTCACTCACTTCCCTTCACAGTACTGTCTTGCTGTTTCCGATTAAACGCTCGAATCATACTCGCTTCTCCTATCATTCGACATATAGGATTAATTTCACGACACCATTTGTAAAAAGCCTGACGACAACGTTCCTATGAATCAATCTAGTACTGAAGAAGAACCAAGATGAGATCTGTCTGAGGCTTGATAAAGGCTTCTAGATTACGTGTAAGACGACAAGAAGGAACTGTCTTTAGATTTGTCTTTAATGTATCCAAGGTCTTTAAAGCCAAGTAAAACTTCTCCTCCTCAACCTATCCACTCACCGTCCCATCTTACACTTACTAGTTTCGTTACACGCTCTGCTAGAACAACAAGATTATCGAACACAATCAAGTCATCACAGGCCTTCTCTATCTGGTCATGTGTCTTTTGAAGAGACAGAAATCTCTCTGCTTCTTTCAGTGCTCTAAACATCACTTGGGCATTCCATTACTACTTCCTTCCAGCATAGGATATTTCATCATGGAAATCAGTAACGTTCTTCTAGAAAATCACTCAATCACACTGAACCCTACACTTAAATCCTTCACATCACGTCTCATCGTGATAATATTGTCCATACTATCACAAAATTGCATGTAATTCTTGTTACAAATATCTTGAATAATACTACTCATCACATAATGAAAATAAACACACTGTTCCTTTTCATCAACATATGAATTCAAACTCTTCATGAAGGATGAAGACCATCCTCGTTGGAGAGCCGTCTTCAACATCGGGATGATCTATGTCAACATTCCACGAATCCTCTCCATACTTGATAGTCTTCATTTAAATTCTGAAGCAAAGCTTCGCAGCTTTGCGTCGCATCCACAGATGGCGTAGACATCAAGATTTTGTCGTTGGAGAAAAATGAACAGATTTATGGAAAACAAACAACTCGTACAAATATCATATGAAAAGGTCTTGGAGACCATAATCATTCGAAAAGCCTAACCTATACGTGAATCCCCAAAAGAAGATCAACATTTGGGATGGATCTGCTTGCGATAGATTAAAGTCCATCGGGGGAGTAGCAGCTGCTATAAATCACATGACACATCTAATTCCAACCAATCCCTGACGTTGGAGCTAATCGAGGAGTTAACGGAGCAGTAACTGTGGTATTGAGAGATGGATTCACAGGAGCACTCATTGGTGTGTTTGGAATGCTTGGGGGATATAGCTGTGAAGAATCATTTGTCGATGGAAGCAAATATGTACGAATCTCACCTCCAGAAGACGATAAGAAGATTTCATTATCTCGTCCTCGCTCATTGTTTGTCACATACACATCAGTTCCTACACATCAGGAGCTGAGCACACTTTCACCTGGAGGAGCGCTCACAGCAATGATAGTTTGATGTGACTGTGCATTCTCTGTACGTTGACACGATGCAACCAATTCTTCCGTTGATAAGACAATGTTCGGGTTATTGTAATACTAGAGATCATTATAACAATTCAGTTCCACTGTATTCTCAAGATAAGCAGAGAAATCGCGAATTAATCGATCTAATTCATTACACTGTTTCTCTATTGCATCGCGTTGAGAAGCAAACGAAGCACTTTCCTCCTCGTTGCTGCTTCCTACTTGACCACCACTGTACATTAAAAACAAGAAAAAACTATAACATCCACTTATAACTGCTCTTTCCTAGTTTTTGAAGCACATTGGCACCGATTAATGCATTTGTAATATCATATATACGTCGTTTCTCCACTCCTAACATCCCAGCTGCATACAACACATCAATTGTCTCATTCTCTTGACTCTACACTTAAAATGCAATAAAAATATAACTCGGACTAAACGAACAAATTCAGTGGCTAGATAGGCTAAAGATTTGGTTTTACGTGACTTCGGTTCCGGAGCTCCAGGATGTGTACTACCACCTCCCCTGCTTGTTGAAGCATAAGTTTGAGAAGGAAGAAGATCAGACTATTCTTTAAACCATTTACGTAAACCCCACAGTAAACGCATTCGGATTGGTTAAGCTATTCCTTCCTTTCGATTTCACAGCAACTAGAGCATAATAAAAACAAATCACTCTCACTACTTGACATTTTCACAAACTGTTAAAATAAGCCAGTGACCTATCGTGGAATAATTCTGATCACAAGAAGAAACAAATGATGAGAGTGAATTCTCAAACAAACAAAACTGTGATTCTCCGAAAGAGGCGGTTTAAATTGTGTTTCTACTGGAAGGATGCCCGAACGTTGTACAGCAGTTACCTAGATTTTGGTCAAGAGTATGGCGAGAGGATTCGAAACAAACATCTAATGCAAAATCCGTTCTCAATTCGATAAATAATATGGTACACCTTTTTCTTGATACACTTTCCTTGCTCCTTCGAGGATCTTTCGGAAAGCGAGAATCTGATTCTTTTCGTTGGAGTCCTTCAATATTTCTAAAACAGTACTTCGCATATTACCTTTATTCCACGGAAGAATTGTAAGCATATCGTTAATCAACGTATCAACGGTTAAAACACTTCCATCCTGTTGTAATGACTGTCCACATTGCAAAACAGTAGACAAAATTTGAAGACAAATTTGCGTGATTTCTTTCTATATTTTAGAGTTCATACAAGCACGATTTACGCATCGATCTCCATGTGTTGTTAGATACAATCGTAACACTGTAGTAAACACAGTATGCAAAAAATCCGCTTCGATTCTATCCAACAGTCGCAAATATGTCAGCAAAAACATAAATAGAGTTTGAACAGGTTGGCTAAGAATGAAGACCCAAATCAACCGATACATCGTTCCAGATTGAAGGATTTGAATTAAAATGTTCATGATCCTCATATGGAGTTGCTGGTTTGACTGTATACAAACCCTATAGAAATGCTGTTTCATAATCGATACTCCTAGAGTTAGGGAACAACAACAATATTACGTTTATCAATCACTGTTTGTGTATCTGCTCGTCGACCTTCGATCATCATCACATCATCATTTGAATCGTCAGCAAAAGAAAGAAACGGACGGTTCATTAGTGATAAGGACATATCACGCATTGTAAATCCAACAGCATACTGAAATAAGGTGGAGATGGTATTAAGTAATGATGAATAATTATTCTTGTTTATGATATCAGTCACTTCATTTGATAACTGGTAATATACTACTATTTCTAATAAGCACTATCCTTATCTACACGAAGGGATCATCGAACACTGATGCATCAAGGAATCCATCGCAGTGAAGGCAGTTAATAGATATGACGAGAGAGTACTGAGAGGGAGTGATGTCGGATATGACAAATATACACTAGAATCAAATCATTGAAGAAAGGATACGGAATCACTAAAGATGTCAAAGAATCTTGAGCCAACTGTATACGCATTAAAGGAAGATACTCTTGGAGAATCAACTAAATCAGAGAAAAAAGAAATAACGAACTTGTAATTGTTGCAATAGCTCTTCACTGTGATTCCGCTCATTCAAAAGTAATTCTTTCCAACATCGCTATCAATGATCAATGAACACCTCACTCACCATGACAGTCTTGAACAGATAATACCCCTTTTCACTCCATAAGAACTGTAAAGTTGAATGCTGATTAGTCAACTCCTTCTGAGTACAAGCACACCATATCACATTCTCATTAGCAGAAGGCAGGAGAAGTACTGAACAGATAGTACGTGTGAGAGACAGAAGAGATGAATTTAGCTGATTCAAGACAAAGCAACTCAACTGAAGTCTCAACTCCAACTGAGTGATAGACGTTACAACATCACAAATACAATTCAAAGCGGTAATGACAGTAGTCAAACTGGATAGACTAATATTCAGATCCTCATCTCTCATTCTACTCTGAATCGAAACAAGCTCGAAATGAATTAGGTGAAGCAAAAATCTGACTTGATTTAGGTGTAACGAGAACTCTTTATATGAGAATAAAACTAAATTACAACTGAAAATATTGATCAAGAATAGATACAAGGTGATTTCTTTGAACTGTCTGATCTTCATTCTGCATTAGTAATAACACTATATTAGGAGTTATGAGAATCATTACCATAACATTGAATAACCGTGGAACGAGGAACATCAGGAAGATCACTATGAACCATCAACTGAATCATTACTGGAAGGAATTGGGTATATTGTTGTGTATACACGTTTAATTGACTGCGAATCAAAGACTTCATGCATTTTGCCACTTCACTCTCCAGCACAACACTATATCCATATAAATAATATCACCCTACTCAGAAGACTCTGTATGGCTCCCTAACACATATAATAAAGGTCCGATCACTTCTCGAGACTCGTCCTATATTCAATGTCTCTTTATTCCTCTTACAACAGTCAAAGAAATGAAATTCGAGAGAAGACCCAGACTTTGCAAAACTTCACTTCGCCTTGTACAATTACCATAGAAGAGAAATGACTGCAGATTGAGAAATAGAGTCTTCACTTGATCATTCGAGATCAATGTCTGACAAGATGAATGCTTAAGTCCTTCAAGAAATCCCTTCACCAACAGCAGAATGGCTGCTTCATAAGTATGGTCCTGAAGAGAAGGTGAATTGAAACTAAGAGTAACTCAGTTCACTACACATATCACCAGTCATGAAGTGTTGACAGCACTGTTTGCGGCTGGACCTTTGTCATTCCGCATATGCAATCTCTACAACTCTTCTTCAGATCATTAAAATCGCGTTGATATTGTCCTGGAGTCTCATAATCCAATCCACTATATCTTAATCATCACAGTTCCTAAAACCTAATTTGGATGAATTGTGGAGAATTAATCACATGTTCCTGATAGCATCGAATCACAGTCTTCATCACTTCAACACACATATTTTGTTGAACTGCTCTGCGTATAAAGAGAATCATATGTAATCTACTCTTGCTTCACATTCTTGCCTCGCTCATCCAAAGGCATAAGTAGCTGAATGCAATTCAGTAATTCCATTTCACTCTTCATACATGGTATGAGAACTCCTTGTGTAACCATGCTGAACAAATTACTATACAATTGTACTTCTTCGTCTGATCGTAGCGGGAAGAATTGCTTCATCTGGATCTTCACAAAGCTCGCTAGAATACTAGCAAATTGCTTGAGAAGCTGAAATACTTCCATATTCAGTGGCTGTTTGAGAATCACTAGTTCTGTTTGATGAAGGAAGTTGAGTAATTCTTTCACTATGGATCGATTTTCCTTAGCGAACTGATGTCTAGATAACAATCAACTCACATTTGTACTCTGCTAATGCTCCAATATACAGTAAGCATTCATAAATGTAATCAAACGAGTTCATCAATGGAATTACAACAGAATTCATAATCGGAAGGCAGACTAGAAGCATTTCTTCAGATATCTATTCTCAATCACATAATCCATTCCATACAACATTTTGAAGCTGTACAAACGACTGTATAAATGTTACTTGAATTTCATGAAGCAGAGAACTCTCCTCGAGATGAGATGGAGAAGGTAATCGCTGGATTGCATCTCTCGTAATCGAAATTATGTTCACTGCGTAAGGTAAGAAAGATTTGATTCGTTTCCTCCTTCCATTCACATAATTCCCTTCTTCCTTATTTCCATTTAAATCTGTATAAAAGTAATAAAGGATCTGAACTGCCACATATAAGTGCCGTGAGCTGCATTGGATCTACACGATAATGATTCCATAGAACATACACAATGAATAATAGTATCAATACAGTTCTTCCACTGACTTGGCCAACATGCCGACATCAAAGAGGCAAACAAATGAGCAAACTTGCGAACAAAGGTCAAGTTGCACGAATATCCAATCTATACATTATAGCAAATACTGACGAAAACAGAGATATTGGAAATGAGATAGGTTTCCATAAAATGAATAAGATCAGCCTGAGATTGATTAGGAACAGATTTCCACTTTTCAACAATATTCAGAAGCAGATTTGCAGCGAAAAAACGAGAATTAATTGTCACGCCTTTACATCATTCTCCATAATCATAGAAACAATCACTTTGAGAGTTCATAATGGCTACTGCAACAGTCTGTGCTTGTTCCGAGTTCGATAGATCATTGAGAAAACGGCCTGCTTCATTCTTTTGTATATTCGTGCTTGCAGGACTATAGAGGACCTCAACACACTGAAGTGTTCTTGATAATAAATCGTTCTCCATAACTGCAGAATCCTTATAACTTTGAATTCCCGCGGTACTGTTGAAGCTTCAGTATCTCAATAACAGCATAGTAAGCACTCAGCTTCCTTTTATCTATTACAGATTTACTTCAATTTATGGGGAATTCAGTATGCAACTGTTCATTCTCTGATGATCTAGTGTTGTCCTCCATATAACACATTGGTACTACAACCACAGCGGAAATATGATGTACTAAAATCTCCATCAGTCACAATCGATGACTTTATAGTCATACGAAAACTGGCTGAAGGTGGGAGTGGTAGGATCTTCCTGGTTGTTTATTTTAGTTTTTCTATAATTGGTAGGTGAAAAAGAAAGGTTCAGATACTGTATTAGCCATGAAGGTAATACAAAAATCCAATTTGGAAACGTACATCTTCATAGGATCACCTTATAATCAGTTATGTACAATATCAAAACATGTTATCGGAACGTGAGGTACTAGCAACAGTTGACTGTAATTATCTCGCCAAGTAGTCTCCCAATGAGGTTAACATGCAGATTACGTTATGCATTTCAAACAAAGACTCGTTTATTCTTAATCACCGATTACTATGAAGGTGGTGATTTGCGAAGTCATTTAGCAAATGGCTGTTTTACAGAAATGCAAGCAGCATTCTACAGTGCCGAGATCATTATAGCATTAGATACTCTCCATTCCCATCATTTTGTGTATCGTGATTTGAAACCCGAGAATGTGTTGCTAGATAAGAGTGGTCATGTTCGAGTCATTGATATGGGATTGTGCAAATACTTGAATAGCGATCAATCGAAATGGAGTACAGGAGGGACCATATCCTATCTTCCTCCAGAAGTGGTTTTAAAGAAGAAATATACGTTTTCTGCAGATTGGTGGGAACTAGGAGTGTTGTTGTGGGAAATGCTTACAGGCAAGCATCCCTTTGATGCTGCAAATGAAAAGCAAGTGTTTGATCACATTCTCAATAAACGACTAATTAAACCTCCTTCCATGTCTGTATCAATATCCTTTGTGTTGGTCATTCCTGGTTGTTTAACTGTTACGCATTTAATATATGTTTTAGATTACTTGATCGAAATCCTTCTACTCGCCTTGGTGTGAATGGTCTTATAGATTTCCAGAGTCATGGTTTCTTTTCTCATATGGATTGGAACCAGCTTAAGAACAGGCAACTCGCATCTCCCTTCACTCCTCAATCGCTGGAGGACACTTCAGATGTAGCTATTACACTGTCACACACATCTTCAGATACTATTCTCAATTCGAAGTTTGCCTTTAGTCAGTTCTCTTATCCTGGTGGTGATCCAGTTATGTAGTGAATGTGTTTGTTTCAAGTATATTCTATTGAGGAATATAATCCTAGTCAAAAGATGATTCAGAATGAGACTAAAGAAATTGTCAGAGAACACACAGTCAAGATTCTAGAATACATAATTCTTGGATTGGAACAGAGTGGGAGGTTATAAGGTTCCTTAATACTTTTACCCAACTCTTTCAGAAATCCATCATAATTCCAATTCATCCCCCTTAGGAACTTGTTTGAATATAACTTAGTAGGAGAAGGTCGATGAGCAATATCAACAAGGAATGTGTGAGTCATCATATAGAATCGATATCCTATTCTTCAAT
>JANPWN010000435.1:0-15844 GCA_027406425.1 Blastocystis sp. subtype 8
CCTTCTGATTTGTTTGTTTGAATTGAATATGGATCAAATTGAATATGGATCAAATTGAATATCCTTAGGGATATATACTCTCTTCTCCATATCAACCCTATGAACCCAGTGAAATCATCACGATTGGAAGTACTCACTGACTTCTTTCCAATCAATTCTCATCAATTCAACTATTTGAAGAACTCCTTTCGACGAGATCGACGCTCTTTTGTCTTGTGGGCTTCATTTCTGTTGTTCATTCTATTTGTATATCATTTCTTATCAGATGGAGACTTCTCGTTCTTACTCGTTCTCTCTCTTTCATTCACTCAATCATAGACACTCAGTTCTGCTATTGGAACATTTGGATTCTTGTTAGTTTTATACAAGGTAATCAATTCCCATTCACTAGAAGGATTGTCTTTCAAGTCCCTCCTTCTCTATGCTTTTGTTGTCTTTCCTCGTCTCATTACTGTTCTATTATCTGATGCCTATCTTCCTTATGATCGGTCAGGAGACTGGATTTATCGAGGAACTGAAACTCTAGGAGCACTGACTATTCTCATTCTCTTATCAGCATATCGATCATTCCATTACACATATTATTCATACATTGTATCTCTATCATATATACCTTTATCTTAAGGATTCTTTTGCTGGTCAAAACCCTTCAACTGCCTTCAAATCGATTTCATTCATTCTAATCATCCTTTTATCCTATTCTTTTGTATCTAATCATTCTAATATCCAGTGTAGTTGGTCCATCCTGGTTTATCTCAACAACCTATTCTTGACATCCTTTGGAGCTTCTCACACTATGTAGAGGCGATAGCAATCTATCCACAATTGCGTCTGTTCTCTCGTTCTCGAGTTCGAGTTTTCTAGCTGAAATGAGTTCTAGAAGGGTGAAATCGAGTCTTTTACATCCCATTTCGTGTTTTCATTAGCGGTTTCTCGACTTCTTGCTCTTTTGTTCTGGTGTAGTTGTTGGAGAGAACTAAACTCAAATACAAACTACATAGGGAGTATTCTTGCAGGAAGATCAATCCTGTTGTCTCAATT
The DNA here is from genome assembly GCA_027406425.1 of Blastocystis sp. subtype 8. Taxonomy (NCBI): domain Eukaryota; class Bigyra; order Opalinata; family Blastocystidae; genus Blastocystis; species Blastocystis sp. subtype 8. The sequence continues at coordinate 1,042 of JANPWN010000435.1, forward strand.
CCTTCAAATTGTTTTGATGGGAAGATATGTATACTATTACCTTCAATCGTAAATATTATAATCAAATCTGATAGATAGGTGTATGAGTGGAACTCCCTTGATTCTACCAATTTATCGAAGTAGCAGAGAGGAATCAATTGTTTGTTACACACATACAGTACAGATATTTTTATAACAGTATTTATTCACTCTCTGATCATCCGGAGCATTTACATTCCTTGATCATTCATTACTTTATTCTTCTAGTAAACAATCTATCTCACTACTCGTTTCATACTGTTATGCAGATCGAGTGATTCTCCAGAAGAATACTCAAAATATAATTACTTACTTCTTATTTACAATTAGTAACCACTATTTTATAAATATATTCACAGTACGATTGCAATTCTTCAATTGTGGGGGGCCGTAAAGAATCAGGGGAAATAGGAAGGATAACCACGGTTTCAGCAAACGCCATTGATTCTGTCATTCTTTGTTTGATTCTTTCGAATGCTGTCGGAAAAGTACAACGAAGACTTGCAGTTGAAATCTGAACAATCATTGAAGAAAGAACGCAAGGTTAGTTTCAACTTCGCCTTTAATTCGTAGGTGACCTTTTCTCAGAAGCTTCTTGTTGGTGGAACATCAGGAGTGTTAGCAACATCAATTGTGTATCCTTTGGATATGGTAAAAACAACAATGCAAGTGAGAGTGATGGTTCTGAGTTGATGAATAGAGACAAGTAGCTGGGAAGAATATGCTGTATAAGAATCCAATTCAGGCTTTTAAGGGTATTGTTGAAAAGGATGGTGTATCTGGTTTGTATCGGTATAATTTCATTTATCTTATAATTGATTAGGGGAATAGGTGCTAATTTGATTGGTATCTTTCCTGTTCAAGCGTTGAAACTAGCAAGTAATGATCTGTTCCGTGACTGGTTATCTGATGAAAACGGTCACGTTTCTTTGTTCAGAGGTATTCTTGCAGGAGCAGGAGCTGGTTGTGTTCAAGTGATTGCTTCAAATCCTATGGAGATAACAAAGATTCGTCTTCAGATTCAATCTTCTCTTCCTGTAGCTGAACGAAAGAATATTGGTGGAGGTATTTATGTGAATATGAGTTGAGTTAAAGTGATTCGTGAACTGGGTTTGAAGGGTATGTACAAAGGTAGTTCAATCACTCTGATGCGTGATATTCCCTATTTCATGATCTTCTTCCCTCTCAACCATGCTCTTGTTGATCTCTTTACTCCCTTCAATGGTTCTTGTTCCCTTTCGGGACTTCTTTTAGCTGGTTGTGGAGCAGGAATGACTTCTGCCTTCTTGAGTATTGTTGAGATGAGGACTTGAGTGATAGTGACTCCAATGGATGTAATCAAAACGCGTGTACAAGCAGCGAAAGGAACCAAGATGGAAAGTTCGTTCTATGAGATGTTCCGAAGTGTGTTGAAAACAGAAGGAGTGAAGGCCTTATTCAAAGGTGCTTCTATGCGTATGTGTGTTCAGGCACCGATGTTTGCTATCATGACTACTGCCTTTGAACTACAGAAGCGTTACATTGCTTCAAAGTGAGGAGTCATTTGATATCTTCTCTACAAAGCTGTTAGAATATACAGTATTTGTTGGTTGTTAATTCTTTGTTGTTGATCCATTTTTCAGTTCAGATAAGCAAGATTATCTTTTTCAGTTAATGTATTCATTTACTTTACGTACGAAAGTATTACTTAAACTGATATTTCAAGTTGTCATCACTTTTTGTTAGTTGCAACAGCTACAGTATTTCTAAATCCTTCTATAATGGATGGCTCTGCATTGCCATATCCTATGGATTCTGCTAGCCAACAACCTTCTCTCTCGATATCCGAAGAATCCATGAGTAATTCTTGTAATACCATTGACACCCAAAATAAGATAGTTGCCTACACACATAAGACACGTCTGTTTAGGTAAGATACATGCATATCTGAGGAATTAGAATATATAACGGAATTGATTTTACTACTCTACGATACCTATCCAAGATGCGTGAACGGGGAGATATCCTGGTAATCGACCTTCGAAGTGGAGTGGATTCGTACATGTTCAGTAGTCAAGAAGAGATGCAAATATTATATTTTTTCGACTTATTTGGATCGACAGACTACCAGCAGCTCTTTTATCAATTCCTTCATTTAAATGAGGAAGGAACGTCACTAAGGGAGAAGAGATTCAGACATATGCTTACCTTTTCTTGTTGTTCTGCTTTCGAAGATGATTGCGATTCTTGTGAAACATTTTCTTGTAACTCTTGTTAATGTCAGATTATATTATATTTTCTTTATTTATATTTCCTTCTATTTGTTTTTGATTTCCGTTTTCACGCAAACAAATTTGTGGTATCCCATAAAGTCTATTTAAAATCGATTCTACGAGATGTCTCCTAATCTAATAGAGGATCCTGATGGTGCAGGACATGAACAGATTGGTATGAATATTATTCCGTGATTGGGCTTATGGTTGTAGAGATCAACCCCCCATCTTCGTTACCGAATACTATGTTTTATCATCGATTTCGAACGTCTTCGGAACTTTGTATGGCTGGTTTGTATACAATTGAAAAACAATCTCCAACAAAAAAGCATAGACGAATGAAATGCAAGTACAAATGACTTAAGATGATCATTCATAGTTTCTGCCATGCAGTACTGTCTGGATGGAAAGACAAATTCTGTCAGCATTTAGATAAATGCAAGCGTGCACGTGATGTATCATTTGAACCATACTTTCTAACATAGTACTTTGCCTCTCATCCAGAAAATACTCGTGAAGCTCTTTTGCAACGTCAATCCAAAAGGGCCGTGACACCGGATTATCCCCTTATTCCAGATGAAAAAGTTCGTGTTTTGTTTCCTTTTTTTACATAGCGTTTTTGTATGGATCCACCCTTACTTTCTTTCGAGCGTTCAGAATACCTTACGATGCTCGCAGTAGGATATGTCTGTTCAACAGGAGCAACAAAACGCGTCTATGAGAATGATTTTTTGAAAAACTTAGCCTTTTCACTTCATTGGCAACCTCCTTCAATGTATCTCATTCAGAAGCGTCTTACGGACATAAGCAAACAGTTATATGATTCGATCATTACCTCGTGTGCGAAGGAGTCATCAGTTACATTAATAGTATATCCATGGATGGATATCAATAAGAAATGTACTGTTTCGTATATCATTTATACATCTAATGATATGCTATGCTTTCTTGCACATTATATTTGTAAACAAGAAAACTGGTCTATAATGTTCATTCATATGCAAACTCAGCAAGTCCTTCAGATGCTCTCTGATCACAATATCAATGTATCGTTGATTATCTTTGATGATTTGGAATTATATGATGAAGTCGGTGATGGATTTATTCAGGATGAGAATTATGGTCTTATTCCCTACATGCTTAACACCATTCAACTGTGTGACGATCTCCTTACTTCTCTGTTTTCCATACCTTACTTTATGGGCATGAAGCAATGTGTATTCTTTCTCTGATTTTTTCACTTTCAGGCTTGTACTCTGTACTCCTCAGTCCAAAAGAGTTCATCATTACAACGATATTTCCAACAGTACTGCGAAGAGAGTGGATTGGAGTAAATATGTAATGATTTAATCATCTTTAGTGAAGTGGTTTTGGTACCTCTCTCTGAAGATCAATGGAGTTCCGTCTTTACAGCATTCACTGTGATTGTTTCCCACTTTTCTATGATTGTGAACACTATTAAACAAGGAATCAGCGAGGGAATCATTTCTCCTCAGCATCCTCTCTTTGTAATGGATCTGGAAGAGGAATGGCGACAGCAGTTACAACTTTTAACACACCATCTTGCTAATCTCGTTGACTGTACGGATCTTACTACCCCTACTAATCTGGATTTGTACTCTGTATATTGCGTGATTTCTCATTGTTGTTTGACAGCGAAGGATTATTATACTCAAAGTGAGATTGTGAATAATGTAGAGTCCTTGATGAGAAAGGCATTGAATCGTCATTATGACCCGGATTTACTATGTCTATATTCAGTCTTTGCCCGTGTACACTCTGACAGAGCATCAGCATATGATTCTGATATTTATTCTAAAGATACTATTATCAAGGCTCTACAACGGGTGAATACTCAAGACGTCGGAACTGAGATAAATGAACAAGAATTAGATTCGTTCTTATCCAACCAAGACCCATTATTTGGAACCATTCCGTCATCGGTCTATTGGAAGACGTATGGTTTAAAAACATATCCAAGACTCTCACAACTTGTTCTTCCTATCTTCGTATATCCTTCTTCTGGATCTTCGTATGAGTGTTTGCGAAATATGAAATCATACATTCATTTTCATGTAAGGTTGAAGAAGGATGGGACGACTCCGTTGAATCATAGTAAAGATGAAATGATGATTAGTTGTAATCGTCATCTCTTGATTCGCTGGGATTTGGATTTTCAGTAGTCTTGTTTGTTTGAACAATTGCGACTCTGGTTGCCCAAGATTTCCGCATTATCCCAACTCCTAATTCCTCAGTTTTTTCATGCATTTCCACATCAAGAACCTATTTACTTACATCAAGTCACTTCTTTTACTTGTCTTCATCAACGTGAAGGCTTTTATGTTTGTTTTCTAACTGCTTTAAATTCATTCATAGCTTTGGACTACGGGATATTTTAGATCAGAAAATGAGTTGTTGGGAGAAAACAAACTACGTACCTTTAGAAGTATTCCTATTACGTGTAGTTTTGTGAGTATCTACGTATCAAGCCACATGTGACAAAGAAATCAAGTAAGCTCCTTCCAGGAAAAACAATGTATCTATCAAATCATCGTTCTTGGGCCGACTTTTTTGTTGATGGGTATATAGTTCATTTCATTCTACATCATTAGGACTCTCTGTGGAGGAGCGAGTTATGTCGCCAGAATGATGGTATGTTTGGGTGTTCCAGGAATGGCCTTCACTGCTTGGATTAACAACTATATCTGGCTATTCCATAGAAAGAAGAATATTAATCGCGCTTGGTTTACTGAGTTCTTCCGTAAGAATTGGGATATGAGGTATTTGCACATGCTTCTTTTGATTCTAGGCCCTTAGATGGTGTTGTTGTTTATCCTGAAGGTCACCGATATTCAGGAAAGGGTAGTCTTCCCCTGAAGACTGGTGTCCTCGAAGTTGCATACAATCTTAATGTTCCGTGTCAATGTGTTCTCTCAGTGAATAAGGTAGATCTGGGAAAGTACCATTACATTTAGGAGAAGATTCTGAATGAAAAGGAACTGAGTTTTGCCTTTGATGTTCCAATTTATACTTCTATTTCTGAACCCTTTTATCCGAAAGACTGTAAAACGAAAGAAGAGTGGTTTAAGAAGGTGCAAGAGGTTTGGGATGAGACATTAGCCGATGTTGAAGAAAGCCAAGAGTTTGTTGACTGCTCTTTGCCATTACCAGGAATTACTCCAGAAATGACACATGCATATACTCCTAACAATAAGCGGGTCTTCATGTTCTTTGCGAGTGTTACAGCTGTTCTTGCCTTTGTGATTGGAATTGTCCGTATTCTATAACAAAGATTGTTTTTTACTGTGATTGGTCACATTTTGTTTTTTATCAAACACTTATGGAGGGCAACGTCGGAAAGAAGACAATTCCTTGTAAATACTTTGCTAAAGGTCTTTGCAGGAAAGGTGATAGCTGCCCGTAACATCTTTAACATTTCTGTAATGAATTAGTTACAGTCACGTAATGCCTTCAGAAAAAGACACAAGGGAACCTGATCCGCGCAAAAAGGGTAATCAAGCAAAAGAATCCAATCGGGTTCAAGGATCGTGTACAGTCCATCATTCTGAAGTTATTCACATGTTGAAATTATCGGGAAATTGCCTTCTTCTCACTGCAAGTCAGGATCGTGACGTTTATGTATATTATTGTATGGATAATGACGGCTAGATCTGGGATCAGCAGTTAGCACAGAATTTTCTTTTAAAGGCAGATGCTATGATCACATCAGTAACAACTACTGTTATTCTCTTTCATTTTAAATGATACGTAGGATGGATATGTTTTTCTTGCGGAATCTATGAGTTCAGCACAGGGTATGGTAGTTGCTGTGTGTGTCGTATCTCTTGCTGATCGAGCCCAGTTTTTCATTCAAGTGGAATTTGTCTACGTTATCTTATTCTTAGCAAGGTTTGAAAGCTCCAGTTGTGTATATTTCCTATTCCTCGAGTTATCACTACTTATATTGTGTTCTCAAAAATGGAGATGTAGCAATTTACAATACAGATACATCTTTTTCTCTTATCACTGTATTGAATCTGGGAATCAGTATTACTTGTGCTCTTATTCAAGACGTGGTTGTATATGCAGGAGGACCAAATGGAGAACTTGTAATTCTTAACATGCAGACAAATGAAAGATGTATTCGTACATTTACAGGAAGTCCCCTGAAAGTATTCATTTTTGTATTCAACTGATGTATAGACATTGTTTTTAATAAGCGAGGGTACTTCATTCGCTCTTCTTCTTGTATATGAAGATGGTCAGCTATCTTTGTTCAGCTTACCAGATTTTGCTTTAATGCATGCAGGAAATGTTGTAGGATGAATATGAACGGGATGATTGTAAAGGGATCAAATGTGCTTGCTGCAGCTGTGTACCGTAACAAAAAGAATGAATGGATGCTGATTTCATCATGCCAGAAGTTCTCTTCTGTTGCAATCTGAATGGTTCTTCATCATTAGGATATCGCATTATCAGTGATGGCTGTGAATGCCTTTCAACCTCGTGGATTAATGAAACAGTGTACTTCTTCTCCTGTAACATCGCTGGTGAATATTGGAAAGCGAGGAATGGCTGGGGATTATATCGTTGCTGGGTGCCGAAATGGATCCATTACTGTATTAGACATGTCCGAATAGGGATGTATTTGTTAGTAAACAATTAGATATAAGCTTCAGTTGTAGATCTCTGGATGGATGAAAGGAATCAGAGCGAGAATGAGTGCATGCTCGTAATAACCACTCCTAGTGATAGTGTTATTTGTTAGAATCCCAACTGTTCTACAATTATCATTTCCTATAAAAGATTACCCGTTCTCACGTCCAGAATTCACTCTCTATGAATCACTTATAACAGTAAGCCCTACTCCAAAGAATTGGTCATCTGCAACGCCGAGCTCAATACCACCTACCTCATACTACATGAAAAAGGTTACTCTCAACTAAATTGACAATTGCTGGTGGGAGGAACATACTACCAGTCTGACCAAAACCTAATAATTAGAAATAATCACTTTTGCATATCCCATCGATTATCATCAGGGCGGTAAACAGCCATCCATGCTACTAATCGTAGACTACTATTACCACTGATTGGTTCAGAACACTTAACAACTCCTCCCTATGTTTTCAACTCCTTTTTCACTCCTACTTCCAAACCAATTACAAAATCAGGATCCTTACAGTTATCTTTTCTCCATTTCATTAATGCATCATGTACACGATTTATAGCTCCTAAGTTAGTCACTGATAATCACCATAATGATACCTTGTCGAGTTTCATCATCTCCAATTGGTTGACTACTTACTCCACTCTCTGAAGCAACAGAATGAAACTCGAACGAATCATCCTTATAAACCTGTTGATCAACATGCCTAAATGACTCAATACTTTTGAGAATGCTAATCTACAAGCATCTATTTTGCAGGGATTTGTTGACGCGACTAAGACACTACTCATTTCTCAATTATATGAATTCAGATTATTGTTGATAATATAAACAAATGAAATGAAGAAAGTCACATATCGATACATTCAAAACAACCTATAAGAAATAGTCAGGAGGAGGATTCTTTGAAGGCTCTTTACGCTCAGAATGGGGAGCAGCTTCAAATACTTTGAATGTACTTTGTAGGTATTCATCAACATCCATTATAGAAGCAACATTCCCACAACGATAACAGTAGTTTGGAGCAGACCACACTGCTACTAGTTGATTATTGAACATCCATTTGTATCCTTCCATCACCAATTGATGTGAACGACAAATCAGATTCAAATTGTTATCAGCATTAAACTATTAGTCATTCAACTCATCAAATATCACCTTACTCACAATATCACCTCCAAAGATATAACCACAACCACGAGAACTCACTCTCCAACCACTCACATCTTCTTCTGGATCTGACCACAACAAATCACAGATTCCTCCATCTAGAGGCACTTCTTGAACACGGTTGATTGAACGAACCTATCTTCATATCAAAATAACATCCTTACATTGTCAAGTGTTGAAATGGAAGGAGATAAACCACCGTGAACACAGAATATACGACCATCAACAAGAGCACCCAACGCCAGACAATCAAATACTTCTACACATTCTTTCCATACACGAACACTCCCGAATTTACGCATACATTCGTCATAGAAACTGTAAACTTGAGTGATTTGACGAGACTCGTGATTACCACGAAGAAGAATTATTCGATCAGGATATCGAATTTTAAGAGCTAATAACAACAGGAATGTTTCAACACTGTAATAACCACGATCAACATAGTCACCCATAAACAAATAATTTGTATCAGGACTATCTCCTCCTATCAAAAATAATTCACGGAGATCATAGAATTGACCATGAATGTCACCACAGATCTACAAACACTCATCATATTAATCTATCCATACTGTAACTGGTGTTCGAACTTCAATGATATTCCCTTCTTTCAAAAGAAGCTCTTTCGCTTTACTACATAACGCTATTACTTCACTCTCTGATATCAATTCACATTTGCGTAACTATTCGATTATCGTTCATTCAACAACAATCTTACTGTAGAGATTTCTCGTTCTAATACACTCTCCCAACACATTCAATTCAATCAAACAATATGAATTTCTATCGAAATGAATCTATCGATTCGACTAAATCGAATAATTCAGATTCTTATGAAATTGAGAAATGATTGAGACGGAATAAGGGGAATTCGATTGATTTAAGGATTCTTCGTTCTATTACTCAAAAGTCTCGAACAACAACAATGTGAACTATTTGATATTGATATTGATACTATAGGAACAATTATAGTATCCATGAAGTGAAGAAGAAAGACTTCGAGCCCTATGATATGAACGGAGGGTAATACTATATGGAATAATGAATTGTAATATTTAGAACAATTGTAGCAATTGCAGGAAAAGACTATGTAGTGTTGGGAGGAGATACTCGTTTGACTCAAGGATATGAAATTTTAAGTCGTAATGTGTCCCGTTTACATGAATTGACCCAAAAGTGTGTATTGGGAAGTGGTGGTTGTTGGACTGATATGGTGACTTTGAATCGTCTGTTGGATTTAGACATAAAAGAGTATTATAATGATAATAATTAACAATACTAGATACAAGTATACTCATCGTGAAGAAATGAGTTGTTCTGCAATAGCTGCTTTATTAAGTAACAGATTATACAATCGTCGATTCTTCCCATTCTATGCTTTCAATGTTTTAGCTGGTTTAGATGAAGAAGGTAGTTGTTGAATATTCAAATGATAGAAAGGACATGGAGTAATTTACAGTTATGATGCAGTTGGGTCATATGAAGTGTTGAAATATGGAGTTCAGGGTTCTGCTCAAAGTCACATCATCCCTATTCTGGACAGTTGTGTAGCAAAACGCAATCGTACAGTCCCTTATGTTGATTTAGAGTATGAAGAAGCTCTAAATCTCTTAAAAGAAGCCTTCACAGTAGCCACAGAAGTATTGTTTATATTTGTATATAATGATAATAGAGAGACAAAGATACAGGTGATTGTGTTGAAATCCTAACACTTCGCTCAACTGGTATTGAACGTAGTTCTCTATTGCTACGAAGTGACTACACTGTTTGTTTCAAACGTTATGCTGTTGAAAACAGTTGAAAGGCGGCAATTTCATCATTTAACACTCAAATATACTCATTTGGATTTGTTTTATAGGGATAATTAAGGTTATAAACAATAAATTAGCAACAACCATATAATGTTTTGTCTCAACATTAAACAATTTCCCACTATTCAACTAAGGCCTTAGCATCCTCTTTCTTGTCTTCCTTTTCAATTCTCTTATAGGCTATTAACATCAAAGTTACCGCAATAAGAGCCAAGGCAGAGAAAACGAGAAGGAGATGGTATGCCCATTGTTGCCCGAATTTCCTGTTGATTGCTCCCAGAATAGCACTAATTGGAAGTGTAAACAAACCTTGCATCACAATGATATGTGACGATGCTAATGGAGCGTTGTTCTTGAAAATCTTCATGAATGCACAAACATTCGTAGGCCAGAACCAGGCATAAAAGAAGCTAGTAAATACAAATGCATATGGGCCTTTCTTTCCGAGCATAAAACCAATAATTAAAAGAAGTGCACACATTATATTCGATATGTACAAACTTACAAAGTATCCAATACAATCGATCAAGGGTCCTGATATCAATCGAGATACTGTGAATAGAATCTGCAGCCATGTGCCAAACGTAACCAGCTCCTTCAATGGATCTAAATGAAGAACATCTTGAAGATAAAGTGGTGCCCATGTATTGTTTCCCACCTCCACTGCTTCCATCATGCCCATGGAGAGAGCACAGATCCAGGCTACAATATTCTTGAGAGTAGTACACCAAGAATAGTTAGATGACGGCATGCTCGACTCCACATCCGATTTCTGCTCCCCTTCTTCCACAAATTTGATTGGAATGGGAACAAATATGAGAAGGAGAAAAAAGAATAATACAATAGTAGCAATCGCGGCATAACAAGAGAAAAAGTCATGTTTGAAAACTCGAACACCAAGTTTACACACAATAGGAGATACTGTAGCTCCAATACCAAAGCAACACTGCATAAACATCATCCATGTTGCTGTATTCTTCTTAAATGTTGCTGTCGAAGCCGAATTAGTACTGATCTCAAACAAGCCAGTACTCATCCAGATAACAAATATGCAAATTGCTGCTTGCCAGAAAGATTTCGTGAATTGCAAGCACACACAACCCAATATGTCCACAATAAAAGCTGACATGAACATAGCCTTGAATCCACAATACTTCAGTATAAAAGAAGCACAAAAACAACCAAAGAGGTAGCAACCCCCTAGAATACTGCTAAAAAGTCCCCAAACATCATCTGTAACCTTGAAATATGTTTTCATCATTGGTAAAGCTACAAGACATGACATCTCTGTTAAACCCATCATTAGCATTGTAAGGTAGATTGTTGCAACCAATAAACCAAATTGAGCCTTGCTATAACCTTGTACAGGTGTCTCCATCCTCATGTATGAATTGTGTTCTAACAAAAAAGATCACTTTAGATTATTCACATTATCTATTGTAACAGGTCCATCCCAGAGAATGTATAAATGATGAGATCTCTTTGCACGTATCAAGATTGGTATGAGACAACACGGAACAAGATACAACAATGCTGGCTATACGTTAAGGAAACCTTATATGAAAGACCTGAGCACGACCGAAGACTGCTACAGCAGCAAAGCTCAGAATAAGACCAATGCTATTACCGATAATAAGATCAGTTACATAATTCCTTGTACTTAGGATATGCAGAATATGACGAATGGCTAACAATAAGCAACAACAACTATAGTTACTTGGATAAGGAAGTAATGCTGGGGAATTACTTCTCCCCAGCAACTGATTATCTTCAGGTTCTGATACTTCACTACACTAAAACAATAGCAACACTACTACCTGTTTTCACATAACTGATTCTGTTCTTCAACATCATGGTTTTGTTTCGGACTATTCATAAGAATATGAGAATACAAATACATATAATCAAGAATGTACTGAAACAGAAAGAGAAATACAAACAAAACCCCTGGAAGGAAAATGTCTCCTAGACCAATGTAATTGAGATAGTATCCATTCCATGACCGAAGGATTAGTGTCCCCTACATCACAAGTCTATCACTTTACTACAGGAAACTCCAAATTGTAAGTAGAACTAACATTATGACCTAAATACTGAGCAACTGCATATCAAGAAAGATGATTATCCTACCCTTCACAGCCGATCGAGTGAAATTTTGCTCTGATACTGAAACCATTACATTCTTATGAAAAATATATTCTGAAAAGAAAACCCAGAAAATGTCATAAAAGAATAGAAGACAGAAAATAACCACAATGACTTTAAGACTCTCAGCTCGAAGGAGTGATAAACCACAGATTATGATACACAATCCAACAATGTTATTGTAAAGAGCACTTCCGTTGACAATCCACAGCACAAGAATTACTGTTCTAACTGTCAATATAAATATTAGGAACTACGAAACAATAATGCATGCAATATAGACGATCTTGCTGAGCGAGTTTTCAAAATACCATTTTGCAATACTCTCAGAAAATACATCTAACCTTGACTATCCGCATTTGATACTAACATAAACAGATCCACACAGTATACACAACACATACCATCAGAAACCCCTGTAATCGTGAATATAGGTAAAAGAAGCCGATAAGTACTGCCGATGCAAGTAGAGGATAAGCAATTGCCATTCTATTCATTAACTCCTAATATCTTTTCAAACCGCATTGATATCACTTCAATCTCATTCTCTGGGTTGTTTCCTTTAACAATATTGTTATGATTACTAATGTCATTACGTAAAGCAAAAATAGAAGATAGAAGAGATGCTGCAGTATTCGCAACGAATAGCTGACATAGAATGGATAGCATACTCAAGAATAGAGAATCAATGCACCGAATCTTCATGCTTCTATCAAAGTAAAGTCAATCTTCCATATCAAAACAATATTGCACTCAAAGAAACATATTAATTCTTAATGATAACAGTAGAAGGTGGAATCACACTCTTCTCAGAGTCATTAGTCTCTTCAGGCTTCTCTTCTTGTTTCGTTTCGTGCATTTCCACATCCTTTATATCAGCTATTTCTTGTTTCTTCAACTCTATCCGTTCTTTCCGCTTATGGGAATAGTACACGCAAGTCAATAGTATTGCACCAACTACGCAGAAGAACAGAGAAGAATGCAGAGCCCATGTGGGACCAAGATGTTCATTCATCCATCCCTGAATCGATCCCAGTGGTAGAATAATGATACCTTCAATCATAATGACGACTGAAGACAACAGAGCAGCATCTTCCTTGTAGTAATCCATCAATACACAGATGAACACTGGCCAAGTAGCAGAGTAGAAAAATCCAGCAATCTCAAACATATATATACCATAACGACCCATCAGGAACCCTGCTCCAAGAATTACAAAACAAGCAGCTAGGCATATGTATATGTAACAATAATATCCCGCCTTATCAATCATAGGTCCTGAGATCAGACGAGAAATAGTGAAAATAGCATACACCGCAGTTGTGTAGTTAGGTACATCCACGTCCACATTGTAACCAAGAACATCTACAAGATACAGTGAAGCCCAATTAGCACAACTGTTTTCCACTGTCTGAATCATCCCCATTGTCAAAGCACACAACCAGACTGAAGGGAGACATAATGCTTTCCACACTGTCATTTGAGACGATGAGTTCTTCGATTCTGTCGCAGGCAAATGAAAAGGAATGAATTCAAAAATAATAAAAAGAATAATGAGGGTTGTTCCCAAACACAAATAGATTGAGTAAAAGCTATTCTTCAACCACTTTAGCGCCAATCTGGATATATTTGGTCCAATTACTGCACCAATTCCATAACAGAAATGCATCATACTCATCATTGTACCACGATGCTCTTGAAAAACCTTAGTAGCTGTTGCATTCGCAACAATAGAAAACAGTCCTACAGACATCCAAGCAATAAACATACATACTCCTGCACCAAAGAAAGAAGTTGCGAAATGAGTCATAAAACAAGGAACAATAGCAACCACATAACCAATCGAATAAATCCATTTATAACCAACGCTCTCAAGACAGAACGAGGCGATAATCAAAGCAAGAATGTAGGAAAAGCTCAAGCATGTAGTGAAAACGCCATAAGCTTCATACGAAGCGTTAAAATACGTCTTAATTACAGCAAATCCAACACTTTTAGAGTTTTCCAACACCCCCATTGACATCATGGTCAGGTAAATCGAGCTCACCAAACCCCAGTAGTCCTTTCTAGGTACTGTAACAGTACTAGTAGCCATAAAAAAAGAAATGAAGTATCCATGTCAATTGCGTCTCAAAGCAATTGCTTTATCGAGAAAAACGGGAAATAGGCGAAACATTGCGGAACACAATCAACCAAACAATCCTCAACCGCAAAAGAAAAGAGTCAATCATCTTCATTGGGATTTAAGGAAATGCAAATAGAGTAATGTTGAATAAAAGTGAAGTCAATCAATGATGTCACTGTTTACAGTTATATGCCTCACTAATAGGAAAAACAATAATGCATTAATAAAACATATTGGTCCATGATTCAAATATCATCTTATTAAGACAACATAAGAAGAGCATATATGAATCATGAAAAACAAGTACAATAAAAGTATATAACTTATGATAAGAACTAACCCAAGCTGATTCATTGACACGATACTGGTCAATTATTTAAATTATGATCATATAGCATAGGCACTGGAATTATAGAACATTAAAACTAAGGCCCAGGAAGAATGGATACTAGCAAGGCTTCCTTTCGGTATAAAATCTTTGATTACAGTTTCTTATATCATTAACATTAATTTATGACAATTTCTGTTAGATTGTAATAGGAAGGATAGACCTCTAATACCTCAATTCGTTTATTCTATTCATCATTATGTACACACAATAATACATATA
>JANPWN010000437.1:0-23271 GCA_027406425.1 Blastocystis sp. subtype 8
CTGAAGAGCCTCAGGAAGATGATTTGATTGGTTCTGCTCCTGCTGCTCCAGCTCCCGCGAATACATCTTACACGTAAGACCTGCAATGAGAAGGTGATGTGTTAGGGATGATATCTTCGGTATGTTCTAAGTGGTTTGGCGTTTGCAAGGGGGTGTTTGTTGTAACACTACATGTATGTTGATATAGATGTCTTGTTCAGTACATACAACAACGAAGAGAACCATTATCATTCACTTTGACAGAGTCATGTATTCTTCAATAACCAATCTATCGCTCCAAATAGATTCCAGCAACATCAACTTTCAAATGGTAATGAAATAGGTAGAAGTGGCAACAATCAGCCCTTTCCTCTCTTTTCAAGAGATGCTAGCTGAAATCACTACTGGATGGGATATCTATGTTCATAGGATATTCACTTCAACAATTACGCAATTCACAAATTGGAGGGAGAAGAACAGAAGAGCGGTTTGGATAGTGGATGATCCAATAAAGCAGTAAGTCTCTGTAATATAAACCGATTCGCAAGCCCAATTATCTATTTGAATAAAACTCGTTAGATTCTTCATATCATGAGAGAAATCATCCATTTGCAGGTTGGACAGTGTGGTAACCAAGTAATGGGAGTTGGATGGAAGATAAGAGTGTAGATTGGAACAAAGTTCTGGGAAGTAATAAACAAAGAACATCATATTGATAAGAATGGAGTTCCTCATATTGAAGCGAATGATGATCTGAATGTGTTCTATAGTGAAGCGGTTAACGGTCGTTATGTTCCTCGAGCAGTTTTGATTGATTTGTATAGAAATGTGTAATATAATGAGGTGTAGAGAACCTGGAACAATGGATGCGATCCGTGCTAGTGAAACTGGAAAGATGTTCAAACCTGACAATTTCGTGTTTGGAACGAATGGAGCTGGAAATAATTGGGCTAAGGGTCACTATACTGAGGGAGCTGAACTTGTTGATCAGTGTCTTGATGTGCTTCGTCACGAGGCTGAGGCTTGTGAGTGTCTTCAAGGTTTCCAAATGACCCATTCTCTAGGAGGAGGAACTGGATCGGGTATGGGAACTCTTCTTCTATCGAAAGTGAAAGAAGAGTATCCTGATCGTATGGTGATGACCTATTCTGTCTTCCCTTCTTCGAATGCATCTGATACGATTACAGAACCGTACAACACGACCTTATCAGTGAATCAGTTGTTGGAGAATGTGGATGAGGTGGTTGTGTTGGATAATGAAGCTCTATACAGTGTTTGTATGCAGTCTCTGAATGTGAAGACACCGAGTTTCAGTGATATGAATGAATTGGTATCGAAGGCGATGTCAGGAATCACAGCTTGTTTGCGTTATCCTGGTCAATTGAACAGTGATTTGAGAAAGTTGGCAGTGAATCTGATTCCCTTCCCTCGTCTTCATTTCTTCCTCACGAGCTATGCTCCACTCACCAATGCTACAACCAGTGCCTTCCGTCAATACTCCGTGGCTGAGCTGGCCTCTCAACAGTTCGATGCAAAGAATATGATGTGTGCTTGTGACCCTCGTCGTGGTCGCTATCTGACTGCTGCGGCGATCTTCCGTGGTAAGGTGGCAACACGAGATGTTGATGAGTGTATGCGTGAAATGCATCAGCGTTATCAGCCCTATTTCGTGGAGTGGATTCCTAACAACATCACGACTTCAGTATCGAGTGTTGCTCCTGCTGGTACTCCGATGGCGACTACCTTCCTTGGGAACAACACGGCGATTCAAGAGGTGTTTGCTCGTGTGTCCGAACAGTTCAACACGATGTATCGTCGACGTGCTTATCTCCACTGGTTCACGAGTGAGGGAATGGACGAGATGGAGTTCACCGAGGCATCAAGCAATCTGACCGATTTGATCACTGAGTATCAACAGTATCAAGAAGCAACGATTGAAGATGAAGTGGGAGTTGAAGGAATGGATGGAGAACAGCCTATGCAAGAAGAGATGTGAGTGATTTGTAATGATATTGATTGTTGTTTGTTATGTGAGATCAGTCACTTTCACTCAAACAATATCGTTTCTTCCATAATCTACAGATGCTCTAATTGTCGTGTTATGAAGTGAATGGAAGTATTGATAACACGAATATAGTGAAGAAACACGCTTTTGGTTCTCGTGTTGCTTCCTCGTCATTCATTATATTCTATTGATTTGATTGAATATGAAAGTGTATTTGTTATTACTTGTTGTATTTTCCTTTGTTTTCGGTGCTACTGATAATCGGGATCAGTGTACTTCGTCATTTTCTGGAATAGTGTGTTATCCGATTGATTGTTGTAATCGTTTCGTTCAATGTGTGAATGGTGTTCTTTATCCTCCTCAGGAGAGTGCTCCTGGAACGAATTGTAAGAACAATGGAGTTGTATTGGCTTCTGAGTGTTCTTCTGTCGAGTGTCCTTCTGAACTGCCTGATTGGGGAAGTGGAACACCTGGACCAGGGGAATCAGGAGGATCAGGGGAATCAGGAGGTAGTGGAGGTGATTCGGGTTCAGCAGGAACTGATGAGGCGACAGGTCAATTCAACCTCAAGCCCACAGATCATGGAAAGTAGTCTCGATGGATCCTTTGAACTCTAGTTTTGCTCTCAATCTCGATCCTAACAACATTCTCGCCTCTGTTCAGACAGTCATGTCTCTTCCTTCCTATGATGATTCCAGTGCTCATCAACCCCTTAACAAGATCGGGTGTAGTTTCCATCCCCAATGGCGTGACCAGAACACTCAGATGTTTATCGGTCGACCTTCAGGGACCACAACAGTGAGTGTGACGACTGTGAAGATCCGATTACCTGACAAATACTTCGGTATGTTCCTCGCTTATGGTCAGGATCAATATGGGATCTCGCCTCATACAATGATAGGATTGGCCGCGAAAGAGACATTCGCCACTGCTCTGTATCCTGAGAGGGACAATAGTTATTTCATTGTTGATAAAGAAGATGACCACTTTGATACTCTCTCGAATGACAGTTTGTTTATAGATGGTAATAAGGATGGTCCTTTCCAGGTTGAAACTCCTGCCATGTCGACTGATGTGTCTGTTCTTCCCCAGCGATTCTACTTCGGAGATTCGAGTGTTCCTGAGAGTCAGAGGAAGCCAAGTTATCTGTCTGACAATGAACTGCTTACTGACTACAATTCCTTCCGTTCTTATCACGATTCGATTACAGGCGATTTCTATAAGGCGATTGTTCTCTCATGTCTAGATCTCCACTTCAGACACAACATCATCATGCAGATGACAAAGCAGGGAATGAGACCTGGATGGGACCTTCGTTATGGTAATGAAGAAGCTGAAGATGCGTTAGAGTTTGCTGGAGCAATGTATACTTATAATCGAGGACTGTGGAGTGTGATGGATATGTCTCAATGTGGTGTTGATAAGAATCCTATTACAGACTGTAAATTGGATGGATATGGAGGTCATAGCACCGATATCAACAATGTGTGTCAATTGCTGAATAAGGCTTCAGAAGTGTATGATTTCTCGATCAGTCTGGATGATTCTCTGTGGTTCATTTCGAAGTTGCGAGAGACATATCCTTATGAGTCTGTCGAAGGTATTCATGGTTCGATTGATTGGGATACGATGATTTCTCGAGTGAAGGAAGTGTATCCTGTGATTCTGTCTCATCGTAAATCGAAGAATTCCTCAGCTACAGGAATTTCATTCCGATATGATTGGCGTCTTCTTCTTGCTGTGATTCGAGCCTACTTACCAAAGAAAGAAGAATTCTATGGACCAACCTTAGAGTGATATTGGATGAAGAGAATGATGAATAGGAATATGGTGAAATGGTCCTTTATGAGTCAGATTGCTCCTGAGCCTCATGATTGGAGTGACTTACCTTCATCAAACTTGAGATTCTATTTGAAGCGATATGGAAGTTTGTATGATGGATCTGTGACTACAGAAGCTCCTACTACAGCTCCCACTACAGCCCCTACTGTCAAACCTACCACAGCCCCCACCACTGCCCCCACTGTCAAACCTACCACAGCCCCCACCACTGCCCCCACTGTCAAACCTACCACAACCCCCACTGTCAAACCTACTTCTTCAATAACTCCTTCTTGTGGAAATGGTGTCTGTGAAGAAGGTGAAACTGTATCAAATTGTCCTTCTGATTGCAAATCCTATCCTGAACAACCTATCAGTCCTCCTTCATGTGATGGAGTTTCTAATGGACCTTACTGTTATCCTTATGACTGTTGTAATCAATACTTCGTCTGTTTGAATGGTCGTGTGTTTGGACCGAGTTATGTGTCTTCAGGAAGTGTGTGTTATGAGGGAGATCAGATCAGCTCAAGTGATAGTCGATGTGTTGGAGTTGAGTGTGGTTCGAGCATCCCTGCTTCTTGTGGAGATGGTGTTTGTGCTGTTTATGAGAGTTGTAGTAGTTGTCCTCAAGACTGTGGTGAGTGTCCAAGCCATCCTCCCGAGTCTGTTTGTGATGTGAGTGATATTGGATTCCGTTGTTACCCTCACAACTGTTGTGGATATGTGTATCAATGTGTATATGGCTTGACCTCTCCTCTATATCCTGTTCTGTCAGGTGGAATCTGTTATGAAGGGAATCTTGTTGATGCTAATGTGGATGTGTGTCGAGGTGTGAGTTGTGATGAGATTCCTAGTGAGTATTGTGGAAATGGTATTTGTGAGAGTGGTGAGAATTGTGAGAATTGTCCAAGTGATTGTGGTGAGTGTCCTACTGTAGCTCCTACAGTCAAGCCTACTACAGCTCCTACTACAGCTCCCACTACAGCCCCCACTGTCAAACCTACCACAGCCCCCACTGTCAAACCTACCACAGCTCCCACTGTCAAACCTACCACAGCCCCCACTGTCAAACCTACCACTGCCCCCACTGTCAAACCTACCACTGCCCCCACCACTGCTCCAACATCATCTCCCACTTCTTCACCCACACCCAAACTCTTCGTTGGTTATTACACGAATTGGTCTCAGTATCGACAAGGAACAAGTCAATACTGGCCAGAAAACATGGATCCCACCAAATTCACTCATCTCGTCTATGCCTTTGCTTATATCGCTCGAGACACATGGGAAGTGGAACAGGTGGAATGGAATGATGTGAATGAATGGAATCCTACTCAGGGTCTCTACTATCGATTCAATCAGTATGTTCGATCGAAGAATCCCAACTGTAAGACACTATTGGCATTTGGAGGCTGGAACTTCAATTACTTGGAGAAGTATAAAGATATCTTCTCTGCAATGGCAGAAACACAGTCGAATCGAGCTACTTGTATCAATTCGATGATTTCTTGGGTACGAACTCACAACTTCGATGGTATCGATCTGGACTGGGAGTATCCTGGATGGGAAGAATTGGGAGGTCGACCTCAAGACAAAGAGAATTTCGTTTCTCTCGTTCAGGAATTGCGAGCAGCTATCGATGCAGAAGCTCAACGAACAGGAAAGCAACGACTCCTTCTCACTCTCGCTGTGGCTGCTGGATATGATAAGATTGATACTGCCTATGACATTCCTCGCATTCGAGACTATGTGGATTATGTGTCTGTGATGACTTATGATCTCCATGGACAGTGGGAATCGAAGACAGGAGCTGCCAGTGGACTCTATCCTCCTCAGAACTATGAGGCAGGATCGATTGATGAGTACTATACTGGTGATTATGCGATTCAATACTGGATTTCTCACGGAATGCCTCGTGATAAGATTGTGATGGGATTGGCTGCTTATGGTCGTGGATGGACATTAGAAAGCAGTACTCCAGGTCAAGGTTTAGGTGCACCTGCACTTCGTGGATGTGATCCTATGAAGGATACTCAGCAGGAGGGTGTGTTGAACTACATCGAGGCTTTGACAGTTCTGAACTCAGGAGGAGTGAGCGTATTCGATCCAACCACAACCACCATGTATGTACAGAAGGGAGATCAGTGGTATTCATATGAAGACGCGAACTCGATTGTATACAAGGTAAACTACATCAAGAATGAGAATCTGTTAGGAGGAATGCTTTGGGCTGTCGATAATGATGACTTCAATAATGGAAATCCGATCATTTCTTCGATATACTCGAATTTGTACACTACGTCTCGCTCACGAGCAGGAACAGTGTCAGGGAAGCTCTTGGTTCCTTCGATCATTGGAGGTGTGTTGTTGATCGTGGTAGTGACGATTGGAGCTGTCTATGTTGTAAACAAGAAGAAGAGACGTGAGTTGAGAAGAGTGAAGGCTAGTTCACATCAGAAGAAGAAGAGAGTGAGTATTTGAGATCTGTATATTATTCGTGATTTGTTTGTTGAGAGTAAATCGGTACTGGCATTCAAA
Organism: Blastocystis sp. subtype 8; assembly: GCA_027406425.1. Taxonomy (NCBI): domain Eukaryota; class Bigyra; order Opalinata; family Blastocystidae; genus Blastocystis; species Blastocystis sp. subtype 8. The sequence goes on from JANPWN010000437.1 coordinate 6,344, forward strand.
TCACTATTCACATTATTCGCTGGAACTTTCTGAGAAGCTTCTTATGACATTGATTATCTTATCGAAATGGTCATTTGTTTCCAATATGGGTAATATTGGTTTATTCAGTATTCTATTTCCATTTCACTCATCAATAGAACTCGTTCTATCCCTCCTTCTTTGTAGTCTTACTTGTACTATTTCGATTCGTATTTTTGTGTGATTGAGATGATTCACAGGAGATATTAAACCTCCTACTCGAGTATGGGTTGAGAGTTCTGAAGGGGAAGTGTTAACGAAAGTGGAAATAGCAGGATATACTACAATTGATGGAATCTATTTGAAAAGTGATGGAGATGAGGTGGAGTGGAGCATTTCTCCTTCTCTTCCCTCTTCTCTTTCTCTTTCTTCTTCGACGGGAATTATCGTTGGAAAGGCTACAACAATCATTCCAGAAACTCAATTCGTGATCAAAGCGACCAATTCTGTTGGCTCTTCCAATAGCTCCTTTTCTTTGACTGTTCTTGGTTGTTCTTATGGAGACTATTTGTATCCTCATTTCAAATACACTGCTAGGGGAACCTTCATCTTGCGAAAGGATACTCAAGTTTACTACAATCAGACCCTCACTAAGGATTCAGCCACGGAGAGTCCTATTTGTGTTCCTAGACTTCACTATGAGTATGAGTTCTTTTGTGACTCCACAAGTGCTTGTTACTTCTTCCTCCTCGATGAGCAGGGTTTGTATTATCTGAGTTCACTTATCTATCAAAATGAAACAGAACGAGGTTATTTTGAGATTATTCCTACAAAGGCTCCTCTCATTTCTTTCCCCTCACTTGTGACTGCTTATGATGGAGAAACATTGAATGTGTTAATCAAGGTGGATGGAGTTCATGGGAGTTTCAATGTGACTCCTTCACTGCCGAAAGATGTGGAGATTACTGGAGGAGTGATGATTTTGTCAGGAAGAGTATCGAAGCCTCTGTATGAAGAGTACACACTCACTACCTCCAATTCTGTGGGAAGTGGTTCCCTATCCTTCATTCTGGCTGTGGATGTGTGTCCTCCTGGTCTGACACTGATGACACTGAAGCTGAGACGACATCAAGTGTATGAGCGTTGGAAGGTGTTGAATAGTGACAATGAGGTGTTGTTTGACCAGACTCGGGACTATAGATCGGACAAACACAACATCTGTTGGAGTCCTGGTTCCTATCAATTTGTGTTGTCGACGACAGATGAGGAAGGTGGATGGATGAGTAGTGTTGGGTTGAATGTGTATGATGAAAGGGGTGTATTGGGTGAATTCCGACTGGAAGAGGGAGAACGAGAGATGATTCGACACTTCAACTTTGAAGTGGGTGTTCCTGAAGGGAGTGAATGGATGGTGAAGTATGGATATGTGAGTGGAGACTGGCAAAGTGGTCGATTCAATGATAAGAAGTGGTTGAGAGGGAAGGATGGTTTGTGGGGTAAGTTTTCATCTGATGTGGATGTGTTGTATCTTCGTAAGAAGTTGAATGTGGATGATCTAAGCAAATACTCTCATGTCCATCTGGATGTGAAACGATCTAGTGATTGTGAGGTGATGGTGTATGTGAATGGAGATATGATGATATGGCGAGAAGGAGAGAGTGTGGATGGATATGCTCGTTCTACCTTCTCTGTATCGATTCTCAAGTCATCCACTATTCTTGCTGTTGAGATTCGTCGTGCTTCTGATTCTCCTGAAACCAGTGAGATTGTATTCGATCTCCATGCTATTATCGTTTCCACCTCTTGTATCCTTCAATCGATGAACGGGAAGGCATCAGACTCTGAAGGATCGTCTGTGGTACATGGTCCTGCGTATGCCTTCGATCTGAATAGAAACAACTACTGGGAACCCTCTTCTCTCCCTGTGACTCTTCGATACAGGTTTGGGAATGAGATGTCGGTGATTGTGAACAAGGCAATTCTCTATTCTACTGAAAGGGACATTCCTTCTTCTCTTCGAATTGAGGGAGTGAATGAAGACAACTCGACAGTGGTGTTGTATTCGATGAAGAGTCTGACATTCTTGAGGAATGGAGAAGAAGTGATGTATTTTGAGAATTCTCAGCCCTTCCCTTCATATCAATTTGTGTTTGAGAGTTCAGTTGAGGGGAAGACATTCCGTGTGTATGATGCTCGATTCTATAGTTGTACAGATCGGAATTGTGGGAAGAAAGGGAGATATGATTCTTCATATCCTGGTACAACGAGATATGGTAAATGTCCGTTGATGAGTGTGGGAGTGAATCAAATGCATTGTGAAGAAGGGGATGTGGATGTGAAGTGGCGAGAGGACAGATCCGTATGTTTGAAACAGATCCCTTCTCAAGAAATGGCTTATATTGATTGGTCCTTTGTGATTGTGAATCTGACTCGATCTGATTGGAATAAAGTGTCAACCAATATGATTTCACTGTTGACTAAACATCTGAAGGTATCAGAAGAAGAGATTGATTTCGCGTTGGTTCGAGATACATCGGACTCAACAAGAATTGAATTGAGTGTGTTGTGTCGATTCAGTGTGGAATATGAGATTGGTGATTATCTGTTCAAACATCTCAAATTGCTTGTTCCTAAGTTCAATGAGCTTGTGAAGGAGTATCTGGAAGTGAATCGAGAGGTGTCAGGGTGGATTGAAGAGATTCATCTCCGAGAGCCGATTCCTGTGGGTTCGATTGTATTAGTGTGTGTGACCACAGTGATTGTATTGTTGATAGTTGGACTGGGGTATTTGATTCGAGTTCGTATGTTGTCTAAGAAGTCTCGTAAGTCTTTGAAACGATTACGAAAAGGAGAAGAAGCGAATTTACTTGAATCTGTGTTATTTGTTTGTTGATAATGAGTGATGGTGTGAGTGGTGTGGTGAGTGGCAAGATAGTGATGGTGTGAGTGACAAGACAGTGATAGTGATGGTGTGAGTGGCAAGACAGTGATAGTGATATGGTGAGTGACACTGTGAGTAAATGACTCATAATCATAATCAATATAATGAAAATGAATAACATCCAACACACAGTGTTCAACACACTCTTTTCATCTCATAGTATCGAAATGATTCATCGATTTCTAAAGATCAATTCAGATCAATTCGTCAGATCTTTTGTATTCTTCAACTCAAAACTGATCATGAAGACAGAAGTCGATGATGTGTGTTGAATATGGTCATCCACTCATTCTAAAAGAGAATGAGAGACGAGAATTGAAGAAAGGAGAAGTGAGGATCCGAACTCAATATGCAGGAATCAATTATGCAGGTATGGCTGATGAATGAAACTGAAATGAATAGATTCACTTGCTTGTAAAGGGAAATATCAAGAAAAAGCAGAACTGCCCTTTAGTCCTGGTCTTGAAGTTTCTGGTGAAATTATTGAATGCAATGGATGTAAGAATCGTCGTGTTGGTGATCGGGTGTATTGTATCTTTTCAGCAGGTGGTGGTTATTCAGAAGAGTGTATTGTTAATGAATCTCGTTGTCTTCCTGTTCCTGATGTATTGAATATTGTTTCAGATATGACATAGTCTGTTCCTTTAGAGGTGGTTTCTTCTTTGGGTATCAACTTTTGTACAGCTTCGTTAGGACTGAACATGGTGGGTAATATGAAGAAGGGTGATCTAGTGACAGTAACAGGAGCAGCAGGAGGTACTGGTTTGGCTGCAAGTGAGTTGAGTATTGTGAGTGGGAATGAAGTTGGAGTGGAATGAATGGATGATTGCTAGACTGTTTGCATTGTTCGTGGTAGTAGTCAGAAGGCGTATCTCGAATCCTTCGTTGAGTCTCATTATCCCACTAGTCGTGTTCACATAATCGATTCTGAAGCAACTCCTTCTTTCCGAGACGCAGTGAAAGCCTTAGTATTGTTGTGAATAGTGGTTGATTGTGAGGGAGGAAGTAGCCTTGTGTTTGACACAGTGGGAACAGACGCATTGTTCTGTTCTCAACTGTTGCGAAGTGTTCGTTTTGGAGCTCATATCCTGAGTTACTGTTATTATTCGCTTCCTTCATTCAGGTTTGTTGGTTATTGGATTCTCTGGAGGCTCTATTCAACACATTCCTGCGAATCATCTGTTAGTGAAGAATGTGAGTGTGTTGGGAGTGTATTTAGGAGGCTATTTGAAGAATTGTCCTTCGCTGGTTGAAGAAGTGGGTGTGAATAGTTGAATGAATAGTAGAGCATGAAGCGGTTGTATTCGTTGTATTTGAGAGATCAACTTCATCCTCAAGTGTGTGAAGTGCTCCCTCTGAGTGAAGCAAATGAAGGAATGAAAATGAATAAGGTGTATGGGAAAGTGTTATTGAAAATGAGTTGAGTTGTTTGTTTCAGTTGTTGTTTGATGTCGTGTGATAAAAGAGGTGAAGTGATAATATTCGAGGATCCTGATATCAAATATCGAGAAAAGAATGGGAAAGGAGTACTAGTAAGTGAGTTTTGAGGAAGTGATGAAATAGAAATCGGAATCAAGGAAGAGTGTGAAGTCCTCAAGAGATAAAGATGGATTCAAGGTGAAGGACCACTATAAAGAGATTGTTGAGTTTGGTATAAGTGGTGTTATTGTTTGATGGGATAGCTAAATCGGCATTGAGTGGGAAAGAAAAGAATGATTATGAATTGGAAAAGCTGGGAGCAGTTCGTAAAGCGAAGGGTCATATTCCGATGAAGATAATGAAGAAGATGGAGGCATCAAAAGCGAAGAAGGAGCGTGAGCAACGTCGTTTCGTAAGTGAGTTGTTGTGGAGTGAGTGTGTAGGAGAAGACGAACCACATAGTGACAGGCGTAAAGAAGAAGAAGAAGGTGGGAGTTCGTAAAGAACGAGAAGTGAGTCTGTTTAAACAACCAGGCAACTACAAAGACGGTGTACTATATGTTTCTCTAAATCAATTGGGCAATTGATGTGTTTGTGAACAAAGGATAGGGAGCATAGTAATAAGAATCACTCGGCACTTCCAGTAGTAGAATACTTGGAGATAGACTTACTTCCTTCAGACATTGCGTGTTTAGCCAGTTCTCCAGGAAGAAGCAAACGAACCGCAGTCTGAATCTCAGCTCCTGTCAGAGTCGCCTTGTTGTTGTAACGAGCAAGATTGATTGCCTCATCCGACAATCTCTCAAAGATATCATTCACAAACGAGTTCATAATCGCCATCGCACGCTTACTAATACCCACATCAGGATGAACTTGCTTCAATACACGATAGATGTAGGAAGAATAGGTTTCAAGTCTTCTTCTTTTACGATGAGCGAAATCTCCCTTCGTCTTCGTTCCTTTCGCACTTTTACTCGGTGCTTTCGCCATATCTACATCATCATCAATTCAATCATCCAATCACTCCTCAATCGATTCAAATTAATACTACAATTCAATTCAATCAACCCACCAAATCAACTGCCGTTTCATCCTATCAACTCGATCGCTATTATTACTGGACATTTTATTGGTTCTGTCCAATGGATGAACGCACGAGAATTGAAATCTGTTCATCCAGTAGAAGGGAAATCGGGCGGGAATGAACGGAAATCGGGCGGGTATGAACAGAAATCGGGCGGGAATAAACAGAAATCAGATATTTGAATAATGTATATGGATTGGTTAATCAATAATCGGTTGATTATGAATCGAATAATGGAATGAAGAGTAATGATTATTCATAATTGATTTGAATTGTTGATTGAGGATAATGTCTGGAAAAGGAAAGGGTGGTCGTGGAAAGAGTGAAGGAAAGAGTCAGAGTCGGAGTTCTCGAGCAGGAATCACTTTCCCTGTGGGTCGTATTGCTCGTTACATGCGTGATATGCGAGTAGCTGATCGTATAGGAGCTGGAGCTCCTGTGTATCTGGCAGCTGTTCTTGAGTATTTGACTGCTGAAATTCTGGAGCTTGCTGGAAATGTAGCTCAAGAAGGGAAGAAGAACCGTGTGATTCCTCGTCACATTCAGTTGGCTGTTCGTAACGATGAAGAGTTGAATGCTCTTCTTGGTAATGTGACAATTGCTTCTGGAGGTGTGATGCCTTTTGTGCATGCTGAACTGCTTCCTGAGAAGAAGGAAGGTGAAGAAGAGGAAGAAGAAGAGGAGAAGGAAGATAAAGAAGAAGCTGAGCCATCTCAAGCATATTAATCAAAGAATTTGTACCATATGTTAGTTGTTTGTTCAAAAGTTCACTAGTTGTTTCCCATGCTTTATGATAATCCGAATTTGAAGCCATTCTATTACGCATTTCTTCCTGATCGTATCACGATTGCTGCGTTGAAGTCTCTTCCTCTCGGTTTTGCCTACAAGGTAGTTGATGACATGGAAGAGTTTGACATCTCTAAGAAGTGCGATATTGAATGGATAATGACAAATAGAGAGACTCAGAAAGAGATCAGTGAGAACTGTAAGAAACTGTTCATTCGAGATCTCTGTATTTCTACAACAGAACGAGTTGTGGAACATGCTATTGTAGCAACAACAAGTAGTGAGTTTAGTTCAAAAGTGTTTAAGAGTACGGGAGTGGGATGAAATGAATGTGTAGATGTGAAGGAGTGTTCATTAGAAGAGAGTGAGAGAGTGAGTCGTAAAGAGGCTTCGAAAACACTGTTTGTCACAGCTATTCAAAGTGGATTTGTTTATCATTTATCAGTATTCCTCTTTGAAGAGGTCCTTCTCTTGTATTCGTGGTTCCGACACCACTTTCAACAGTCCAAAGAGGTGAAACGAGTCTCGAAACATCACCGTTTGTTGAATACTGGAGTTGACACAGCAATAACTTTGAAAGTGTTGGTTAAGAAGTCGTTGAAGAATTTGGTTATTTGTGTGAGTGCAATTCTAGCAGAAGGAATAGGAGCTAGTTTGGGAACTTGGGTATATCCTGGATATGGAACAGTAGTAGGAAGTCGTTTATGTTCCAATGCAGCTTATTTGTTATAAGTGAGAAGACTTATTGTTATGGGTATTTGTTTGATTTGTTTGTTGCTATATTCTTTCGTTACTAGTCATATCCCTTTCATCACTAGTCATATCCCTTTCATCACTAGTCATATCCCTTTCATCACTATCCACTCCCTTTCATCACCAGTCACTCCCTTTCATCACTATCCACACATTCATCTTTCAATAACCTCATCAACACCAATAACATGAATCAATAAAGAAACTCAATCAATATCATAAATACTACCTCATAAGGTAGATTAATCTCCCGAATCCCTCAGCATTTGCCTTCTTTGACACTTCAAGAATCTATTCATTTTAGTACAAATGTCTAAACATATTCTTTTAACTGGTTTGAATATATGAATGGAATAATGGAAAGGAGGAAATGGTTACATTGCTTCTCATACTGCTATCGAACTGTTAAAAGTTGGATACAAGTTAACCTTGTTAGATAATTTCTGCAATTCAAGGTAAATGATTTGTTTTGGTTAGTAACGTAGTCGAAAAGCTCATGAAGCGACAAAGAAACTAGCTGCAGTTGATGAAGATCTATTCTATCTGATGGAGGTATTGAATTGAGAATTAGGATGAGTTGAAGGCTGATTTGAATGACAAAGCTTCCATTGAGAAGGTATTTGATCAGCGAGGTCCATTTGATGCTGTAATTCATTTTGGTGCTTTGAAGTCAGTTGGTGAGTCTTGGCAGAAACCTCTGTTGTATTATCAAAACAACCTCACAGGCACTTTCAATCTGTTGGAAGTGATGACAAGTCACAAGTGCAAGAAGATCAGTAAGAAGTGTTGTTTGAGTCCGAGATAGTCTTCTCCTCTTCTGCCACAGTCTATGGATCGGATCCTGTCCCCATCACTGAAGAATCCCCAGTAGGTCAGGGTCTGGCGAACCCTTATGGTCGAACGAAGTATATGATGGAACAAGTACTCTCAGATCTGGCAACTGCAGATAAAGAATGGACTGTGATCCTTCTCCGTTACTTCAATCCTGTGGGTGCGCATGAAAGGTATTAGTGAGAGTGGTGAGTGAGAGATAGTGGTGAGATTGGCGAGAGTCCCAACGGCATCCCCAACAATCTCATGCCCTATATCCAGCAAGTGGCCATTGGTCGCCGTCCCTTCCTCAGTATCTTCGGAGATGACTACGACACTCCCGATGGAACGGGTGTTCGTGACTACATCCACATCTATGATCTGGCTCAGGGCCATCTGAAGGCTCTTCAGTACATGTTCGACCAAATGGGACAGGGAGTTGAGGTGTTCAATCTGGGAACAGGACATGGATACTCAGTCCTGGAAATGGTTCATGCCATGGAAGAGGCTTGTGGTCACGAAATACCCTATAAGATCGTTGCTCGTCGTCCTGGAGACATCGCCATGTGTTATGCAGATCCGACCAAGGCCAAACGAGTACTAGGATGGGAAGCAGTCAAAACACTCAAAGATATGTGTCGAGACGCTCTGAACTGGCAACTGAAACATCCTTATGGTTTTGATGAAGAATGAAGAAGAAGGATAGACTGACAGACAGTTTTGATAATGTGTTTGTTAACAATCACAATAATAATAAGTATTATTATTCTTTTTCATTGGCTGTTCCTTCTTCAATATCTTTATGTTTCCTTGAGATGCTTGAGGTCGAGAGAACTTCTGCGGTAATCCTACACTGTAAGATGTTCCCGCAGGCTTTGTTGAATCTATTATTTTTTTCGATGAAGTTTTTTGAATAGCTGCCATTAACTCATCAGGCCAGTATTGTTTTGATGGTGTACGTAGAATTTGAGATTTAATTCCTGAATTTAGCGAATCATAGGAATTATAGAGATTCGAAGTAGATGAAGGATTGCAGAGAGATTTAGAATCAAATGGCAAGAAATGCTGTTTTGAGTCCGAAGACAGAGTACCTCCTTGACTATCTCCCGAAAGAGTAGGGAATGCCGAGCTATGTAAGGATGGCTTCTCAATAGGATAACTAGCTGGATTCGACAGATTACTTGTTTTAGGAGTGCGAAGATTTGGACGGATTATCTTCTCTTTACTCTTCTTCGATGTATCTTGCTCCTTTTCAGAAGAATTATCACCTCGATCTACCGTGACTGGGTATGTATTATAGCCATCTTCTGCTAAGGCTTGTGCCTGTAAAGGTGGCTTTGAAGGTGGAACACATGGGTTAGTCATAGGTGGAGTAGGGAAGTCATTAATATACTGCATTTCCTCCAAGTAATGGAAATAATCTTCAGACATGTCTGTTTCAGAAAATGAACTCTGTATATTCAATGGATCCGTAGAGGTCTCTAATGGATTCACCTCAACAGATGGAATCGAGCTTGAATACATAGAACCACTATGATCCAATGAGTTAAGTGACTGATGGATGGTTGGAGGTGACTTCACTGCCAATGGAACCTGGGGTGTTGGGTTCTTAGCTGGATTGATAGTCGATGTCGACATACCAGGGGAATGAGGGTTGAGAGTGGCCACTTGAACAGTTGGCGTCGGAGGACTAACAGTTGGCGTCAGAGGACTAACAGTTGACGACTGAGTGATTGGAGGCTGGAGGTTGACTGTAGGAGGACTCACGGAGAAATCCCCATTAGGAAGTGCACTATTAGTATGCATTTGATATGAATATGGCTGAAAACCAGTCTGCTTCTGATACAACTTTGCTTCAAACAACTTCACATCAGCATAATATTCATCACCAAATTCTTGGGCCACTATCGTATATACTAGCTCACCTTGATCCAAAAACTTCCCACATATGGGAGTCTGAAGCATTGGACGGAAATAGTCCCGAAATTGATATCCAGTTGTCATATCATATCCAAACTGGTACTCACTCTGTGACTTGTTCTGTAGGGAATGATAAAAGGTTCCATATCCATGAGGAGTACCATACTTGAAACTCCCTTCATACATCAAATAACCATTATAATAATATTTACCATTTCCATGTGCCAATCCCTTTTTAACATCACCTTGATAAACCATTTTATCATTGTAAAAAATAATCCCATTTCCTGTAGGAGTGAGAAGAGTTTCTTGTTGATCATATGTACCCTCATAAACAACATGTCCAAGAGAATCAAAAATGAACACAGTCGATTCTTTGACTTTGCATAAAGTTTGTGTCTTGATATCATTTTGGTACATAGCCACTTCTATCAGTGCCCTATTCTTAGAGATTTTGGTGATTCCATTCCGAAGAAATGAATAAGGGAGATAGCCTCCAACTGTCATGATCTCTCCCTCTCTAACAAAAAGTTGATCGGTACGATAATCAATAACGCGATTATATATCCCGTTCACGTATTCCATGCGATAATGAAGGGTTTTAGATGAATCATAGTAGTCACCACAACCATTAGGCTTTTGATGTTTATAATTCAGTATATACCATCCACCATTACAAGGGATAATCTTTTTGATACATTCTCCATCCTTCCATTCGCCACTAATATAAGAACCTTCCCTGATAAAAAGGCACTTTCCTTCCAACTTGCCCTTAGAAAACTGTAACAACATCACTTTGAGCCCCATATTGTCAATTACTTCAACTCTCCCTTCCAGAAGATTGTTAACCCATTTTCCATACATATACCATATTACATCATTCCATAAGAGTTTTGTGATGCTATTTCCGTCCTTTGAACTGATGTTGTCATGCTCAGTTAATTCGTAGTACCTCGAATCCAAAACCGGTTTCAAATACTCATCACTGAAGTCTGCTGTAAAGGGCTCTACATTCCTCCACGAATCCTCCTCCTTCTCTCCTTCTTCGGATTCCTCGGATTTTTCATCTTTAAGTCATTACAGACGCTAACTACTAACCTTTTCCCACATCCCGAATTATCGAGATGTTGAAATCAAATCCATCTTCCTTTACAATATCTGGTTCATTACACATAGTAACGTTTATGTTGAACATAGACTCTGCTAAGTTAACATTTATATCTTTCTCTCCCTGGGACATAGTCAGCTGGATGTTGGGGATAAGAGACAGTTCGAGATTATTATCTACAATATTTCGTTCAGTATCACTCATATGACTCACAAAATAGAAAAGGAGATAATAGAACAAACAACAATGCTCAACATTACATTGCATATTTCTTTGTCCATTCCGCAGCTGTCTTCTTATACAATTCAGGATTTTCCTTGCAGACTCTGGCAATTTCAGGGACCAGTGGATCATCTGGGTTTGGATCATCAAGTAACGAGCAAATAGATAGCAAAACCTTTGATATAGTTAATGCTGGACTCCACTCATTCTTTAAAATATCAAGACAAATGCCACCACTTGAATTAATATTTGGATGGTAGATCTTCGTCACAAACGTACATCTTGGCGGCTGGAAGGGATACTCTGCAAATAATATACCTAGCACGATTACTACCTGCCGGGAATGTAATATTTAAGAAGAATACACCGCCCTGATAAGGACTGTCCTTAGGTCCCATAATGGTAGCCTGCCATTTAAAAATGTTATCTCCAATAGGTCCAGCACTACAATTTGGTGGAGGATCTCGACTAAGAGACTGTAATTCCTTGTTTAGACGTCTAAGAGCCATCTACAAAGATATTAGTATTCTGCTTCTCCCATCAATAATAAAGACACAAAATTAAGCGGATGGAACCTCACATACGTTTTATAGTTATATAGAAAGTAGTATTGATCACACAGGGATCAACAAATCTGCCCTCCCGCCAATTAATAGGAAAAACCGCGGAGTCGTTTTCTTTTCACTATAGAGAATGTTCTAAAGTGTATTTGTTATCAGAAAGCTATCATTTGAATCAAATGAGTAATTATATTTGATGAAAACCATGATATAACAAAGGGAGTGTATGGAGTATGGGGGCTAGAAATAGTTATTCCGATTGTTCTGTGATGGTCCTTCCATAGCATATCCATTGAATTTATGGCTCTGCTGATGCCATGTCTCATCCTCTCGTTTTATCATCTCCTATGTCCTCTATTCTCTATGTCTATATGTACAAACTCCCAAACATGAGAACTGTAATTAAAATCCATAGAGAATACTTTTTTTGGTTGTGTTCTGTTTGTTAAATCGCTTTCTATAAGTGTAATAGGTTGGTTTTTAGGATTAACTATTAGATAAAATGAGTATTCTTCTAAGTCAGATCAGGGCATGTTGTGATTCTGCTGAAAAGCCCTTAGGCACTAAATAGATTCTCTTAATGATGAATAGAATTGCTGATGATCCCCGAAACACCAGATAAACAGCAAACAACTCCGGATTGTCTTGTGAGTCCGGAAGTTGAAGTAACAATTCTTCGAAACGCGACTATCGACTTGGAGGTTGCTATTATAGGCTTCCAATGATTTATAGATGATCTTGAAACTGAAAGAGAAGGAAATGCTGTCTATGCGGATTAAAATGGAAGAGCTGAATAAGAAATGGATTCAAGCTCTACAGGAGAAGGATCAAATGGTGAAAGTGGGTTTTGATGTAGCTATTTGAGTGCAGGATCACATGAACGCTGTCGAAAGTCTTCAGCTGATGACTTCAAATACTCCATCTGCACCAGCAGTTCCATCAGCTGACTCTGGATTACAAAAGGAGTTATCCCTATATAAAGATGAAAACGCTCGTCTCCGAGAGGATTACCGGCGTGAAAAGGAGTCTTATGATGTGAATCTGTTGATACCGTATTATGTATAGGATCATCAGCGAACTCTACAGACAGAGATAAACCGATTAACAGAAGAGAATAAACGCATGAAAGCAGATATTGAATCTCATTCAGAGAGTCAGAAGGAATCATCATCCCTTCTTCAATCTCTTCGAGTAGGTGTATAGATAATAGTCGATATCTAGGAACAAGTCAGTGAATTGGAATCAACAGTTTTGAAGTTAGAAGCAGAGAAAACTGCTCTTGAGAAGATTCGTGATGAGCAAGCAACTGAACTCAGTACAGAACGGGAGGAGAAGAAAAAGCTACTTAATGTACTCTCTAATTACAAGATGAAGTATCCTAATGAAGAACAGTCAGATGAAGGACTCGAATTAAGTGATTTGAAAACTTGTCGGTGGGATTTGAATGGATTTATTTATTATAGTGAGGAGGTCAATAGACTTATTGCTGAGCGAGATTCAGCTGTGAGTACTCAGAAACAAACTGAAGCTCGTCTGGAGGCACTAGAGAGCGAACTGAAGAAACAAGCATCATTGTTAATTCAAACCCAAGCATCTCTAGAGGATAGTAAGCGTGAAGTGGCTGCTGAACGCTTACTAACGACGAGCAGTAAGGCCGAAGAGAGTCATTTGAGAGAATGCGTGATGAAACTGGAAAAGGATTTGGCTGTAGCACGTGAAGATAGTGATCACTTCTTGGAGGATATTCAGGCGGTGAAACAGCAAAGTAGTGTGTTGCGTCAGCGATTAGGAGAGACTGAGGAGCAGCGAAGATCTCTCCACGAACAATTATCATTACAACTTAGTACATCACACAATGCAGAGATCGAACAGGAGAGAATGAAGGTATTGAAGGAGGCTGCAGAACAGAGAGTGGCTGTATTGGAAGAAGAATTAAAGACTTATCAGTCACAGATGTCTAATACCGTGGTGAAGGAGAGTTCACAAAGTGATAAGAAGGAAGAGAATTCACAGGCCGTACTTGAAGAGGTGTCTCATCTACGAAGCGAATTGAAGGAGACTGGGAAATCACTGAATACTGCTCAGTTGCAAATCGCTTCATTACGTGTAAAGGAGAGTGATGCTGCTCGTTTATTAGCTCAGCAAAATCGCTTCGAAGCCGAGATCTCCAATCTGCATGAAAAGTTGAGAAAGCAGGAGGCAGCACATGGAGAAACAACCCAGAAACTCGAGGGACGCGTGGTATTTGCAGAACAGAGTTTAGAAGCCTACAAGAAGGAGATGGAAGTGTTCTTGAAGGAAAAATTAACACTTGAACAGGACTCCAATCAGGCGAAGCAAAAATTATCTCTTGTTCAATCGGAGTATGATTCTGTCTGTAATCAGTTAGATCAAGCGCGGTCAACCATCAAATCGTATGAAGAGACGATAACTAAACTTCAAACATTAGAAGCTAGTAAGGATGAAGCCTTGTTGCTGCGTGTAAAAGAAGTGAATGAATTGAATGCAGAGGTGAAAAAAGTTACCAGTGAGAAGGAGATGGTGTCACAGACACTTCAAGCTGAATCAATTCGCATGCAGTCCCAAATGGAGTCATTGAATCAGGAGAATGGTCGCTTGCGTATGGCTTTAGAGCAACGGCATGAAGCCGAAGAGGCGTCTGGATCCTTGTTACGTGAAGAAGAAGCGAAATTAGATCACTGGCGTGAGGGATTGGAGAATAGTTACAAACAGAAGAGAGTGTTGAAACAGGCTATGCGTCAGATGATGGAAGAATCTGCAACACAGCGCGAACAACTCAATAGGGAATGTAGATCACGCCGTGCATTGGAACGGGAGATGATGAGGCGTGAAGATATTGAGAGCTACGCTCGTCAAGCTTCGATTGAAGAAAGCAGCGAGTTGGAGTTCGGATCGTTTGATTGGGCTCGTCGTGTTCGAAATTGAAGAGGGATTTATGTTTAGTTGTCACGCTTCTTGGCTCGCCATCATCCTTCGTGGAGTGAGTATTATGAAGAGGTTCCTGCTATGCCAGAAGAAGTGGCAATTCCTGTCATTCAGAATACGATTGAGAATCTGGAATGGCAGGATTCAGAGAAGAATTATCTGTTGAATTGGATGGACTTCTTCGCTCATGGAGGTTTGCTGGAGAATGGAAATCGATTTACGAAGGCTGTTCAAGTCCAAGGAATTACCTATGATGTAGAAATAGTCGTTCTTTTTTGAACTGTAGGTTTTAGACGGATTCTTGACTTTAATGATTCCTTACTTGAAATCAGGTGTGAGAAGTGAGTATACTGTTCAGACATTTGTGAAGCAGAAGCCTTCAGTGATTTGCGACCTTGAAGTACTTGTTTGTCCAGGAGGCGAGAAGATAAAAGGAGAGGATCTGGACAGTGAGCAGTCGAAAATGTTGTTGCATCGTTCTTAAATACTTTGTTTCTTAAGAATACAGATGATTGGGCTTTCGGTTAGATTCTTTCAAATCAAATCAATATTCTTTAAGAAGGGACTTGCTTTGAATGGTAGATGATATTAATCATTTACTGAATCTTTAGAGTTTCGGATTGACAAGGCAAACAAGTGTGGAAGGGAATAACCCTAATGTTTTCTCATTCTTTGGAGTATCATGTGTAGATTTCAAATCTTTTAGATACATTGAAATCAGGACACTGGGAAGGAACATCTCCTTATGTCAGCCTTTCATTGTTCCTCGAACGTATAGGTTCCTTTTTAGTATTACTCTAGGAGATGAGACAACTTCTGAACAACTGATTACATATGGAATTTGTGATGTACTTCTCTCTTCACTTGCAGACTCCGACCTTGATGCCATGGAGTTTATAGCAGTCCTATATAAGAAATCTACTCCTGAGGATGTTATGTTTCTTGTAATTGTTCACTTATAGCGATTAGTATTTGCTGATTGTGGGATACCAGATATACTACTAAATAAATTGAGTGCTGATGATCCGACTCTCATTCTATTTTCATTGGGTGTATTACGAAGAATTGTGTTAACGGATGTAACGGAACACGAGAGGATCTATGAAAGTGAGATTTGGCCATCCTTGTCTTCTCTCTTCAATAATGTCCCTATTTTATTTTATATTCATATATAGTACACTGATAACATTGACCTGCTTATTAATGCAACAATCGTATTGAATAGTTTACTAGATCCAACACAGGGCCCTTCTCACGAAATCAGTAAGGTAGCAGAGATTATTGATTCAATTCTACATGTTGAGGAGTACTATATGGATATACTTCCTCTTGAGAGTGAGAGCATCGATTATTCAGAACATGAGGATTGGAGTCTCTATCTACGACTGTTGGCTCCAATTGAAGTATTTCTAGCAGATGGTGTGTCTGATTCGTCTTTCTTTGATTCAACCATTTCTGTGATATCATTTTTCGAGCTTTATGTATAGTTTTATCTGGATCGAATCATTCCTGTTCTTTTACAGGGAATAGAAAGGCTTCAATCTGCAGCTGCATTGAAGGCATTGTCAATGTTGGTTGTATGTAGTAAGGAGGTCTGTCACACTCTTCTTGAGAATAATCTGCTGATGATTCTGAATGGTATTGAGTATGATGAACACCATTGTGATGATCTCAATCGCTTCAAGATGTGGTGTGTTGTGAATATGCTTGTTAGTATTGCTGCTGGAAGTGAAGAGGATGTCGAGAGAATTCTCACTAGTGATCTTTGGGAAAAGATTGTGCGAATTATGCAAAGTGAGATGCTTGGTTTTGGCCTTATTTCGGAATTCGTTTATTTAGTTAGTAATCTGGTATTCTCTGCCACTTCTGAACAAGTAAGGTTGATGAGAGGAATTCAGAGTAGAAACAGCGAATTGCCAATTCGGGTTGTGTTTTTGTTCTGAATAGTATGATGAAGTCAAGTAAAGACGAACATTTGTGTAATCTTGCTGCGGGTACTCTTTCTCTTCTTACTGACGTTTGGCTAGGTTTTTTGTTTTGATACATAGGATCAAATTGATGTTAATCTGCATGATTCTACAGTCCTTGGTCATCCAGATGAATGTGGTAAGTATTGGTAATTTGGAGTCACTTGTAGCGGAAGAGTTGATTCCATATCCCTTCGATATTTTTGAGGATAGTATTATGTAATAGTTTTGTTGCTTGTTTGTTCGGAAGAACTGGTGTTTGGATCCCAAAAGGGCCTCCAAAAATACCCCAAAGTCCATTCTTAAGAAAACGGGCTCTTCAAATTCGTTGTTTTAGAGGAAACGGAGTATGCAAGTAGTGAGTAGAAGATCTAAATAACCGGATAGGTGAATTCTGGTGCTGGTTTCAGTGGATTGCTTCGAAACGGATACAAATCGTTTTCTGGAACTCAGG